>MU761771.1:89550-167058 GCA_026770625.1 Nicotiana glauca | reverse complement strand
ATCTAAATTGCACCCCGTGCCTATTTTGAGTTCTTCTTCTCGTGTCTCTCAATTAATTATTACCTGTTGACCTTTAGACCAATCCACGTGTCATGCCACGTCATCTTTAATATAAATTCAGTTTTTTCCCAATACAATTACCACGTTAACATGCAAACACTACTCTTATTTGTACACAAAAGCATAACAAAAGCACCATCTCATATCCCTGCCGCATTGTACTAGTACTACATTTAATTAGCTTCTTTAATACCTAACCAAGCACCGAAAAATGAATCAGTAATGGTAGGGGCGTACACAGAATTTGTCGTAAACGACGTCGACATTTAAAGAAATGAATAAATGAACAAATACAACATTGATGCTACATTTAAAAAATGGTTTAAATAATAATAATAAAACGCAATACAACTACAATACTATAACTTTCTTCGGCGAGTTTTAACTTTTTGAAATGTATTCATAAATCCTCATGCAATACCATATATTTATATAAAGGCATCACACAACCACTCAAATTTAAATAAGTTTCAGGAACTTAAAACAATTTTTTCCCTGTGTAAACGTGATTTCGCCTCACTGATCCTTTCTTCTAAAGTTATATGAAGTTTCAGATATTGAACTTGATTTTGAAAGCTTAACTGGTGCTTTACAAAGATATCTCCCCATTGAAATTAAAGTTGAATTACAAATTATTAATTAAAGTAACTCCTAAATAGTTCCACGAATTCAACTCACAAAGAATAATTAAGCACTTCGAGAAATTCCACTAAAAGGAAAAGGAAAGAAAGTGAAGTAGAAAAACATATGTGCATAAATGAACAAATATAAGAGTGAGGATATATTTAAAGAAAAGATTCAAATTATATTATGTCACGACCCAGAAATTCTACCGTCGGGACCGTGATGGTGCCTAACATTTCACTTGCTAGGCAAGCCAACGTTAGAGAAGTTTATTAGTTTTTAATAGTTCTTATCAAATAATAATACAGAAGCCGAAATAACTAAAATAAATCTGAGGTAGAGTGCGAAAAACCATAAAAATTGCAATATCTTATACAACCTCGAATCTGGTGTCACAAGTGCACGAGCTACAAGAATAGTACAAATAAAGGTCTGAAGTAAAAGTAAAGTTGTCTGAGGGAAAGTACACAGATAAGATAAAGAAGACGGGGACTCTAGGGGCTGCGGAAGCCAAGCAACTATACCTCAAATCTCCAGCCGACCCAAGCAATCTATGGACCACCACTGGGAACGACTCCAAAATCTGCACAAAAAGTGCTGAGTGTAGTATGAGTATGAGTATGTGATGACCCAATAGGTTATCTTATGTTTTAGAACATAATTCTGTGCTTTGAAGCCTTAAATACCTCATTTTGGTCATCCTCAATTTGCATGTGCAGTCCGAACGTGTTTCTGGAAAGCTCTTATGTTAAAAACTGGGAAAATATAATTTTTTTGCCCTAAAATCTATTTGAGTTGACTTCGGTCAACATTTTGAGCAAACGGACGCGAATTCATATTTTGACGGTCCCCGTGAGTCCGTATCGTAATTTTGGCTTAGGCGTATGCCCCGAATCGGATTCAGAAGTGCCTAGCTTGAGTTATTAGACTTTGTTGAAATTTGAAAGTTAAAGTCTTAATGAATTTGAAATGCTTGATCAATGGTTGTTATTTTGGATATCAGGTTTGTATTTTGGTTCCGAAATCCGGTATAGGTTCTATATTATATTTACGACTTATATGTGAAATTTGGTGAGAAAAGGAGTTGGTTTGACGTGATTCAGACGCCCGATTGTGAAAATAGAAGTTTCAAAGTTTTCTTGAAAATGTTATTTGATTTGGTGTTCAATTCAGTGTTTTAGGTGATATTTTGGCGATTTGATCGTGCGAGCAAGTTTTATGATATTTTTAGACTTGTGTGCTATTTTGGTTAGAGCCCCGAGAGCTTGGGTGAGTTTCAAATAGGCCACAGAGTGAATTTTGAACTTATAACATTGCTGGTATGTTTCAAGTCTGGTGCAGGCCTCAGACTTCGCAATTGCGAGGTCAGGCATCGCATTTGCGACCTCTGATAGGTTCGCATTTGCGAGCAACTCATCGCAATTGCGAAGAGTAGCTGGGCACCTAATGTTCGCATTTGTGAACAGTTCTTCACATTTGCAAAGTGGGACAAGAGGAGGCAGTGATCGCAAATGCGATCAAATGGTCGCATTTGCAGAGATCATGGTTCGCATTTGCGAATAGTTCTTGAGAACTCTAGAAGGCGATTTTTCTAAGGACTCTTCTTCCCCATATGATTGGTAAGTGATTTCCAACTAGTTTCTTTCAACATGTAACTACATTTCCTAAGCTTTCAAATTAAAATTTTGTGTTTTCACGGTAGAAATTGGGGGTTTTGGGTAAAATTAGAAATTTTTGTAAAATTGAAATTTAGACCTCAAATTGAAGTCAGATTCCAAAATAAATTAAACTACCGGGCTCGGGGTTGAATGGGTGTTGATACCCAATTTTTTTTCCTATATTTGTGTATAGGTAAAATACCTTTCAAAATAGCATGTATATGCATATATAAGCATTTTCCAAGGCTACATTATTTTTTCTTAATTTTTCAAAGATTTTTAAATTAATTTACTGTCCTATTTTATCAAGAAAAATCCAATAATTATCCCCAATATTATCATTTCTGGTGATTCATTTATTGGAGTCTTATGTTTATATAAAAATATAGCTAAGGTATTTTTACACATTTTTTACAAATTTATTTGGTGTTTTTAAGGATAGAATTGCATAATTACAATATTAGCCATTTTTAGGTTTAAATTCGTCTCGTATTCATGAAATGAGATTTTATATTTTTAAGTTGATAATTATGTATTATAAATCATTTTTATGCTTTCAATTTATTTCCAGAAATTAATTTACTATTTTTATTATTTTAAAAGGGAAAAATTGGCTATTTAAATGATAGCCCAATTCATTTCAAATTTACCCTAAAATCTGGCCTAATTAAACCCAATCCCCAACCCGAATTAAACCGACCCAAGACCCCAAGCCCAATCTTAAAACTACCCGACCCAACCCGGATCAAATCTTGGTCGTTGATCAATTTTGATCAACGATCTAGATCCACCCTTACCCTTTTTAACCTAACGCCCCACCCCCCCAATACCCATCATTTTCCCTCACTCGTCTCTATCTCTCTAACTTTTGGTTCTCTCTAGAACCTTCCTCCTCCATCCCTCTCCGATGAGTTCTGTTCATCCTTTCCGGCCACCTTCTAACCTAAACCCATGGTGGTTTCACCCCCCCAAGCCACCTATGGCTCCTCATGTTTGGATAACTGAAGACTCGTGGCCTGACCACGAAGGGTTGGATCCAGACCTTTGCCGACTCAAGTTCCACGGCCATCTCCAGCCCTGTTCCGGCAAGCTATATCTTTTTCGAAGCCTGGTCTCGACTCCTATTGCTTAGATCCAAGCCTTTCTCATCGTCTGGGTTCCCCTGAAAACCCTAGTTTCGAGGTTTTTCTGATCTCTTTAGATCTGTTCCAGACCTATGCTCTCCTTAAGCTTCTTAAATGATTCTCTTGACTTTTCATTCAAAATCTATATTTTAAAACCATTTCTTTTTCCGATCTAGGTTTTTTTGAGATATTTAGATGTTTCTCTGATTTTATCTTTCTTTTGCGTGTTTCTTCTACTGTATTTGCCTCTATTTTGTTCTTGTGTGTTTCCTCTGCTGTATTTTTACCAACTGTGTTCTTGAGTATTTCTTATTAAATTTCCTCCACTGTGTTTTAGTTAAAGTTCCTTCTAATGCTTCTCCTACTGTTCTTATCAATTTTTCCATTATGTTTCGTACTAGTTTCTTCTACTATGTTTTCTTTGAGCATCTATTATGTTTCACATGTTACTCTTCTACCATGTTTCTCCTGAGTTTCTGTTGCTGAAAGGAACATGTTAAAGTTTTCAGTTCTTTTCTGAGACCTCTGAACTTGTTTCGACTTAATTACTTGTCCTCTCATCTCTGCACTCGATTGATGGTAGAAACCCTAAAATTTGGGAGTTCTTCCAAGTTTGGAAATCATTGGCTACATGATTTGCTTGAACTAGTTTTATTTCAAAAACCCTAACTCTTTCAGACCTATATCGAGTCTCTGAACTGAGCTTTGAAATCCTTGTTTTTCATATGATTATGGCTTTTGCTAAACTCTTCTAAGGTCTTTTGCACTAGAATCTTTGTATGCTACTAGATGCTACTTCTCTTCTACATGGCTAACTTATGTGACAACCATGCTTCTGTAGTCTATTTTCTATTGATTTTGCAATGACACAACACCTTCGTTCATGCTTGACATGTCTGTATGCTCTTTATATGTGATAAACTTTCCTCCAAAATAGCTTTTAATTTGTGATTAGTTCAGACTTCCTTATGAATAGGTCTGGTTGATTTCTTTACATTGTTTGCTGATTTCCCTGTGATTCGACTTAAGTTAAAACCTTTCTCAGCTTTTATGACTTGGTTCATTCATGGACTAATAATTACAAAATCTCAGGCCTTTGATTTTACCGGCTACTAATTGATTTTCTTATCTTATTTGTGCAACCGTGTATTTCAAAATTCTGTCCTTAAGTAACTTTTTAAGTATTTACCCCTAATTGCCTACTTTGCACAAAAGAAGCTTGTTTGATTTCTTTCCTTAAATAACTTTTACCGTTTGAATCTGAATTCCTTAATTAAAGGAAGTCTTGTGTGATTGATTCTTAATTGATAATCAGTTCCTTAACTATTTTCTTACCTTATTTCTGCCTGACTCTCACACTATAAAGGCACGACTCTTTCACAAACACACATAACACATTCACAATCTTTCTGAACTCACATTTATACACAATAGTATTATCTCTTCTTGTCTGCACTGTGGCCTGTTTACACGACCTACTGCATTTCTCAATTTGTCTCTTTGAAACTGGTATGTCCGGATTTAATCTTTAGCACCACAACAATGTGTACTTACTGCTTTTGTATTATGTCTACTTATTGTTTCTGTAGAGTTCAACACTTAAATTAGCATGCTGACTTCCTTCTGCTTGTTTCTATTATGAATCCCAAAACCCCTGCCCCCTATGTATTTGAGCTATGGTTTAAGGCATGGCAATATTCAAATTATTTTTCATGAACTGAACTTGATCCCTTGGGATCCCAACCTCTAATAGTGTGATGTAGCAGGCTTAGGGGGCATACTAGCTCTTTCCATTGCTAGGTATACCCATAGCCTGCCTTGCCTCTTTCAATTTCCCCTTTCCCCTGAACCCATATGTGTACTATTTTGTAACTACTTCCCTTCCCCTTTACCCTTTCAGAATTCTGTTCCTGCACTTGCACTCTCTCCTAGTTTTATGTTCTGCCCCCCTCTTGTGAGCCTTGCCTTAGGACCTTGAGTTCCCTCCGAACTTGGACACTTGAGGGCTGGCCCTTTCCACACTGCATTATGTCTTAATCTGATGATACATTTGGGCGTGAGCACTGCCCGATGTTCATTTGAGACTCTTGGGGAACTTTGACACACTCAAATGGGAGAAAGGCTTTGGATCATGATCTTTGGAGTTGGTTTACCTCATATTTTAGACATGAAGCCTGAATCAGGCTCTCTTTGGTTGTACTTTTTAATTTCTGATGTATTCTTTTATTTTATTCTAGGTTGTAATAATTTTGTAATAAACTCTTGGGGATGGCTAGTGAAAAAGGGAGGGATAACTATGTATGCAAAGGGTAGATATCCTGCCTATAGGTGTTTTTTTCCTGAAATTCTGCATTCTCACATAGACATCCTGCATATAGGTGTTTCTGAAATTCTGCATTTTCTCACATAGATGTCCTGCCTATAAGTATTCTGCATTCTCACATAGATATCCTGCCTATAGGTATTTCTGAATTTCTGCATTCTTACATAGATATCCTGTCTATAGGTATTTCTGCACTTCTCATGTAGATACTGTGCCTATAGGTATTCTGTATTCTCTCATATAGAAATCATGTCCTTGAGTATCTGTAAATCATAACTCTGCATATGCATATAGAAAATATGCCTATAGGTCTTCCTGAATCTTGTATATCTATTCTTTATCAGGCAATCATGTTTATAGGTCTTAATCAATCAACTGCAATTAGATATCATGTTCATAGGCCTTAAATGAAACCCAGCATCTAGATATCATGTACATAAGGTTTCTGCATTTTACCATGTCTATCAAAGGGTTTAAAATCAACAACGCATTGAAAGCATGTCTATAGGAGCTATTAATCAAGTCTGAATCGCTTCACTCGCTTATAAGTCTAAAACCAGTAATAACGATGTGCTACCATCTTTAGAACTTATAACCTTTGTCAAAACTGGCTTTTCTTTAATAATCTGGCAACCTCTCTTAACCAGTACGCATTTAGTTTATTTCATGGTTTTCTGAAATCAGTAGATATCATGCATATAGGATCCTCGTCCAACACTTAGGTAAGCCATAGGATAAAATTATAAACTGAATCTGTTGTTATTAACTACAACCAGCAGGCAGGTCTGATTCGGGCTTCTTATCTGAATTATGTAATAAATCAGTCTGCCTCAACTTTTAAGTTTTAATCAGACCCTAAACAATATGTGTAAGTCATGCTAATTACTTGCTTTCTTTGTCTAAAGGAGGTGTATCCGAGCCTTTTACTTGTTATGTGTTTTCCCCAGCTTGCTATAGGTGTTTTGTATGTCGCTTTAGAATTTTTTCTTTTAAAACTATAAATAATCCAAATCCCCCTTCCGCTTAGGATTAGTTGTCCTAAATGCCTTCGGGACTGATAGGATTGGGACGGATAATAGCACGCAATAAGTAAACGAGACCATTTCGCGCTTTAATACCTTAACGGGGTGGGGAAAGGTAGATATGGATATGATGACCACGCGATAACATCACCTGTAGCCCCTCACTGAGGAGTTATTACCAGATTTTGTGTGGGGTGATCCATATTATTAATAAACCTAGGTCCCATTTCCTTTTGTTTCTTTGCTTCTTTTAAAGTTTTCACACTATTTCTTTCATGAAAAATCAACTTTCTTGAGCTCTTTCCAACTTTGTTTATTTGTAACCATTATGTGAAAATTCCCATTTACTTGGAGCTTTACTTCCCTATGTGTTATTTGCACCTAAAGTCACAATAATACTTTGGCCGGAAACCACACTAGTAGATCCTGAGGGGTGCCTAACACCTTCCCCTTGGGATAATTTCAAGCCCTTACCCAATCTCTTGTTACCCAATTCAAACCCTCCTTAGTGTCCTAATGCACTTTAATCATTAGGTGGCAACTCTTCAATTCAATCCCAATTCCCAAAAGGAAACGAGTTGTCCTCCCAAATGTCATAAACCCAATTTCGTGAGAAAAAGGGGGCGCGACAGCATGGCGACTCTGCTGTGGATATCTTTTAGGCTTTTATCATTTCAGGCTATTTGTGACTTTACGCTTCTTCATATGTCTTTATTTTCTTAACGCCTTTAAGTATTCAATTCCCTCTTCTACTACAAAACTGACTTGACTCTTTGTTTCTTTCCTTTATTTCTTTTATCGCTTTCCTTTATTACTGTTTTAAATTATGAAGAATGGTTGTAATTACTACTCTTATAACGTGCAAATACGTGACAACCTGTTTTAATTATTGCATAAGCATGTTTTCAACGTCATATTCCACTCGTGCCAAACAAAATACCATAGCAACACTTATAATGAGTGGTTGCGCTCTTCTAATATTATCACCCCCTAAATTTGGCAAAGGCATATTTGCGGTAAAACCAGTCAATCAACGGTGTAGTTGACGATTCTGTGCCTTTCCCTCTTGAGTTGTCCGCTCAAGGGTACCAGTCTAATACCCCATACAAACCTTACTCTGTTTAATTGTGCATGTATCATGGTCAAACCTAGCCGAGTCAGTTATGTTGTCCGCATAATGACTCTTTAAGACAACCTTGTCCAAAGTCCACTGGGTTTCTCTAAAACCCAAACGGACACTACCACATTTTGTGCATTCATTTGGAGAACTAAATGCTTTTATGCCAATTATTGATATTTAATAGTCGAGTCTAGTGGGGGTAAGGGCCTAACCCTTTTGTCTTGCAGAAACATGAGGCACGAAGTCCCCAGATTCGGCATGGTCACTAACATCCACCCAAAATTGCTAAGATGCTAGGAGGATCTTCATTCCAGGGATCAAACTCTTGTCCGGAAATACCTAGGAAATCTACCTTCACTCCTGGAAATCCAACCCAACAACAAAATCATAGAAGCTGCCACTTTGTTCTGGGATTATGATAGGTCCGTGTTCCGCTTTGGGGATATTGAGATAACACCCCTGCTAGAGGAAATAGGAGGACTGGCTGGTATACCGTGGGAAACTCCGAGTTTGTTAATACCAAAAAACCGCAAAGGTAGAGATTTTCTCAAAATGATGGGTCTAAAGAAGAATCCAGACTTGACATGTTTGAAAGAGTCGTACATTCCCTTTGACTATTTATATGAAAGGTATGGTCATAGCAAATCTTACCGTACTTATCTGTCACATATCCTTTTTTACACAACACCTCAAAGGATAGTATATTAGGGAGTTTTTCCAATTTAAGTGAAATTATTTGAAATGGGATTATTTATTTATCAGAGTCACCACTTGGGATAGTTTATTTGGTGTCCCAAGTCACCGGTTTATTTCAAATCCCAAATCGAGGAAATTTCGACTTTCCTTTTCAAATATGCGAACCAGAAATTCTGAATAAGGAATTCTGTTAACCCGAGGGAAGGTGTTAGGCACCCCCGAATTCCGTGGTTCTAGCACGGTCGCTTAAACTATTACAATTGGCCTATTATCTTATTTTAATACATGTTTGAACCTATGTGTATTTTAACTTTATAACCACTTTTATTCATTTTAAAGAAGATTTAGCGTCGTCTAAAATATGTCTTTGGACCGCATCACATGAAATGCACCCGCAATCCAAAACACATTTTATTCAATGTAATTAAGATTTGGATTTGGGTCACATAAAATGCGCACCCGAGTTTAGGAATGTGAATTATTAAAATAACGCGCCTAAAGCAACTACGTATTTTTAACTTTTCGAGGGCCATGGGAATTTGCTAAATGTCACGCCTCGAATTCTAAGGATTTTAAAAGAAATAATTAAGTGAGGACCACGCATTTGAGATTTTATTTGGCGCGGCACACCTCAATTCCAATTTTTAAAAGGGAATTTAAACTAGATTTTGAAGGGCCATAAACTATTTGTATTGTCTAATATGGCACACCTCAATTTCAAATTGGAAAGCCTAATTAATTAAAAGGGGAAAATTTATCAAAGCCTTGGACCTAAAAATTGAACTACTTTTAAATTAGTGGGTCGGATGTGTGAACATAAAGAGAGGCAGTTGATTTCCAACTCAGGCCCAATCGTGGGTCCAAATCCGTGGAGGGACTGGGCGTCAGTGGAGACCAGACTCCAGGTCGAGTCTCCAAGCTTGCAATTGTCATGGCCCAAGTTCAGGATTCACCCTTGTGCATAATGGATCAATCGTAAATCACTCAAAACTCTTCATGAAGCGCAAGATAGAATTAACTTTCTACTTATGGATTTCAAATTTATTCACATACAAGATAATTAATTAGTCGTTCAAAAAAAAACTCTAACACCGTTTCCAATCGAAAGCGCTCATGCATAACTAATTAAAATGCACCTGCCAATTACATTTCCAATTAATTAATGAACTGCAATTGAAGTAGACATGTTCCAAATACTATCAGAATCCCTGAAGCTAACATATAGATTAATTTGGATTTCAACAAGATACCTAAACTCTCAATCACACAGATTCATACTCTAGCAAATGAATGCACAGAGGTCTATATTATTTGTGGAATACAGGCTTTGATCTATTACTATTAGGCAAACATATCTACTCAACAAACCCTAGACTACTCCATACAATTCCTTAACAGGTAGTTCTAGCACATATTGAATGAGTGAACACCAAACAAAGTTCAATTACAAATCCCACAATAATCCTCAAATGTTCATAGCACTACATTAATTCAAACACCTTAGATTGTAAATGTGACTTAAGAACTTGGATGAAAAACAGAATAAAAGCAGAAAGAAGAGGAAAACAATCAAAAGATCTTCATTTCTTCACAACATGTCATTCCTCAAATTTAACTTCACAACCAAAGGAGTTACAAGGTCGTGTACCTGGAAATGAAACAAATGAAGTAGGAAATGAGGTATTAGCAGAACAATATCAAGAAACAGCACCAGCAAAACCCACAAAATTGATTTGAAACAATTCAAGACCAAACCCAATTGAACAGTAATCAAGGCTGACTTCAAAACCAAGCTTCAAACAATTTTAACCCAGATGAGGCAAAAAATTATTTCAGAAAATGAAAACCTTCAGATTCAAGGCCAAAGTTTAATGGAACAGTAGTTTCACTTAAATTTTAGCCTATTTTCTATTTTTGCAGAATTTTTCTCTTCCAAGTCTCTAAAATCTTTTCTAAAAAATAATCTGAATTGAGCTCCCCTTAGCAATGCCTTTATAGGCAAGCTACTAGGACAACCTTAAGGGTTCAATTCTTGCATTTTTGCCCCATTTCCAATTTTGATTTTTGCTACTTAATCCCTGAATTTTTGGCTTGTTTGCCAAGCAAGTTTGTTTTCAGCTTCTAGGAAGCTTCCTAAATTAGTTATTCAGAGATTCTTTAATTGAACTACCCAAATTACCCTTAGTTACCCCTGAAATTATACCTGAACCTCAGATGGGTTATGGGTCAAGTTGACCCTGTACTGAACCATTTAGAAATCCAGCCCAAACCTGAACTTAAGGGTATGAACCTCAAGCCCAAGTACCATCAAAACCAAATTATCTGAATAAAAATGAAAACAAAGAGGAAACAGAAGCAATTCGAGCCACTTTCAGAAATCCAATTAATGGACTAACATTTATTGAAACTAACCTAATAAACAAACTATTTATACTAATTAATTAAAAAAAAAAAGCTTCTTAAAACTAATATGCATGTAAAAGAACGACCATAAAATTGGGAAAGCAAAAGAGGAAGAAACAGGCGACAATAAGAATTAGAAAAAAAAGAAAGAAAAAGTAAAGAGAAACTAAACAAAAGAACACAGAGAAATACCTAAAGTAGCCATGGACAGACTTGAAAAGAAAACTTGAACGATCCTCTGAATTTTCGACCGAAATAGACCTTAATCTTATGTTTTCAGGTGAAAACACATGAATAAGGTCCAGTACGGTCTAAAATCCTCAACAGGCCCGTTGAATTTGAGTTTGTGGAATTAGGGCTCAGTTCTCTGATTCAATATTCGAGGAGTTCCAGAGATGTTTGAAGGAATCTGAGTGAGAATTTCGAATGAGGGAGGGAAGGATGTCTCAGGATGTTAATTTGGAGTCATTTTGTGGTGGCGCTGCCACCGGAGAAAACAAGGGCGTCGCTAGGGTTTGGACATTTAATCAGATATTTGAGGGGTTCTGGATGGATTTGAGGTAGAAGGAGTGGATATTTAGGATGGGGAGGTGGAGGAGATTCGATGGTGTAATTTTTGGGGTGATTGGCCACCGACCGCCGACGTGGGCGATTTTCGGCGGGCGGCAGACGGCGGTTGACGGCAGGGTTTAGTTGGGGTTCTCTGAGGGTATGTGAGGGAGATGACTGAGGGGGATAGGGGGTGTTTTGGATAGTTTTATATTATGGATACCCTGGTTCTTGGCCGTTGTATCTTGGGACCTCGACGGCTCAGATTTGTTTTAAATTAAACGGGGTCGTTTGGACTGGGGCGGAAGTGGACTGGGTTATGAGTGGACATGGGCCGGGTTTGGTCGTTATTTAGATGGGTATTAGGAGAATAAAATGATTGGGCTTGGGGTTTTAATTGGATTTGGCCCAATATATTTCCTTCTCCTATTTTCCTTTTCAACTCCCTTGTCTTTTTCTCAAATTAATTGTCTCTTCCTTTTTCCAAAATTAAATAAAAATCTACATTAAATCCTAGAATTTAATTACCTTAAAAACACTAACGGAACCTAAATAAAAATTATCACGATTAATTAAAACAACAAATTAAAAAAAAAAACTACTAAAAGTCAAAATTAACATTAAAAGGTGCAAATTAAACTATTTTTGTGATTTTCCTTTTTATAAAACAACTTAATTAATTAATTAATCCTAACATTTTAAATTAAATCCTAAATGAAAATGCACATATTTTTATATTTTCTATGAATTAAATAAATTAAACATGCACACAAATATGCAAACAAACACAAAAATCATGCAATAATTCCTAAAAATTAAATAATTAAAAGAAAAATCCTAATTTTGGGAGTTCTGTAGGAGTAACTCACGCGAGGAAAAAATCACGTGCTCACATTATCCTGATGAGTTTGCCTTTACATCATTGGGGAATATCCACCGAAGGGTCTTTGTCTTCATATTTTGCTTCTTGGGGATGATAGTGTTTCCGATGAAGAAAGCAAGGATCCATACTAGGCTAGCTATGGTCACCAAAACTTTAATGAAGGGAATTGGTGGGCAACCATTTAGCATAGTGCCCATGATCATTGCAGAGATATACCGAGCTCTAGAGAAGTGACAACAAGGAGACAAACATTTCGAGGGATGCAATTTGCTACTCCAGCTTTGGCTCATGGAGCATCTCCAAAAAGGTGAATACCGACAAGAGCTTTAGCGTAGGGACTGGGACAATCATATAGCCTTCCATCAGCCAAGGCGGATGAATTGCATGCCCAACATGTTTGCTTTGCCAGAAGATGCCAAAGGATGGGTAGAGCTGTTTGAAAATCTAAAGGAAGACCAAGTACAATGGATGTTCGAGTGGTTCCCTACTGAAGAATTCATCGCCCGATCCAGGGATGCACCATTTCTAATACTGATCGGTCTGAGGGGAACATACCTTTATGTCCCTCTCTGAGTTATGAGACAGGCTGGTAGGAAGCAGGTTATACCAAGGGTCGACAAGATGAGTCACTTCCGGGCCGACTTTTAGGATGATGATAGCCCTTACAAGTGTCAAGCTCAGCATATGTGGTGGCACTGCAAAATCTTCACAGGAAGGGATACCATCGAGCCAGACAGAGACCATGGTGGTTGTACTCCATACTATTCAGGCTGGTTGGAGGATAATCATAATGGTCGGGGTCAACCCGTGTTTGTTCGAGGTCACAGGATCATTAATGAAATGGATGAAGCACAAGTCAAGTACAACCAACTGCGAAGAGGATTCAGAAATGTGAAAGCGAGCACCGTGAAATACAAGAAGCCAACCAAAGGCTGATTGAAGAGTGGAAAGACATTGCTGTCAGTGCCAACACGCGACTGGGATACTTGGAGCGGGGTTTAGTGGAGCTAGAAAGAAAATTTCTCAAAAGAATCGAGGACTGCCAGAATGCTGAGGGAAACGAGGGCGGACACTTAGCCAGAGCCTACCTGTTGCTGGGACTTCGCGAGCTGGTGAAGCTGTTCGATGGAGCCAAAGATGCCGAGTCTGGGGAAGGTCCTTCTGGGACCAGATAGATAGGAGTTTTCCTTTTTGCTTTGAGAAATGTAATAAGGCCTATGGCCATTAGTGACTTTTATTTCCTGTTATTTAGTGTCGATTTGGGATTCGTCTACTTTTTATCAATAAAATGAGGCATTTAGTATTCTAAGTTCTCCAAATCAATTTGTCGCTAAGTCTACCTCGGGCACAACGAGGTTCCCCAAATAATGACATGGTTTACATTCTTGCACTATGTGTTTAAATATTGCAACATTTTCTTATAATCCTTGCTAACATGTTACCTTTTTTTGTTTTTTATTTTATTCCCCTTCCCAAAGGTTAGTTCATGCACTCTGGCATCGTCATCCTATTCCACAATATCCAAGGGCTCTCCACCCACTTCTCCTCCTAGTCCTGTCAGAAACAGGAACAAAGGAAAGATGCAAGATTTGAACAACACCAGAAAGGAAAACTCAACTAAACGAGTAGAAGTCACTCATAGTACTTAGGTTTCCAAAGAAAGTGCGTCCCAACTCGAGAAAAAACTGTTGAAATTTCAGGAGGAACTTGACCAAGTTCGGAACTTGAAAAATCTGTCATTTCCCCTCACTACCCCATATGTCAATCCCACACCTCCACAAAATATCCCAAAACCACAACCATCCCGCACCTCACCACCACTGCAATACTTGCCACACTTCCAACATTACTCCGCTGCTCATCCCAGAACCTTTGAACTCCACAAATGACCACTTCTACACTCATCATAACACCCCCATCTACGTGGAAACCATGCCACACTCCACCCAACCCATCTCAAGCACACCTGAGTCTGATGATAAAGACTCACTCATCAGGAGTCTGGCTGAAGAGCTTAAGAAGTTGACTAGCCGAATTCAGGGTGTCGAAGGAAGTAAGGGGATTGAACGGTTGAACTACGAAGATCTTTGCATACAACCCGATGTCGAACTTCCTGAGGGGTACAAACCTCCTAAGTTAGAGATGTTTGATAGTACAGGGGATCCGAGAGTTCATTTGAGAACATACTACAACAAGCTGGTTGGAGTAGGGAAAGACGAGAGGATCCGCATGCAACTTTTCATGAGGAGTCTGAAAGGAGATGCTCTGTCTTGTTACATCAGCCAAGACCTGAAGAAATGGTCGAACTGGGTGAGTATGGCATCCGACTTTATGAACCGATTCAGATTTAATATAGAAAATGTACCAGATGTGTTCTACATTCAGAACCTAAAGAAGAAGCCCACGAAAACATTCTGCGAATATGCCACTCGCTGGAGATAAGAAGCTGCTAAGGTCAAACCTGCTTTAGAGGAAGAACAAATGAATAAGTTTTTCGTCCAGGCTCAGGACCCACAATACTATGAAAGACTGATGTTGATCGAGAATCATAAGTTTTCTGACATCATCAAGTTGGGAGAAATGATCGAGTAAGGCATCAAAAGTGGTATGGTTACGAACTTTGAAGCCTTGCAAGCTACCAATAAGGCTTTACAGTTGGGTGGTACGTCCAAGGAAAGGGACATAGGTGCCGTAATGGTTGCACAAAGAACCAAATCACCTATCAAATACCAAACCTATCCAATGCCTCCACTCACATATCAACCTACTCCGAACTACCAAGCACCCTCACCCTCTTACCAAACTCCACCACCCACTTATTAATCATCCCCACCTCCCATATATCAGCCTACCTCACCAAGATATTTCCAACCTGCACATGTCTACCAAGCCTACAATACACAACTGTCCCACTATCAATCACCTCTCACACATCAAAACTTTCCTAGACCCCGACCAAATTTTGATCGCAGACCTTCCAAACAGTATGCCGCTATCGCTGAACCAATTGACCAGCTGCACGAAAGGCTCAAAGCTGCTGGTTATGTTACCCCAATACCTACTATAACCCTTGAAAACCCTTCTCAGTGGGTCAATCCAAATAAATCCATTGCATACCATTCCGGTATGAAAGGACATACCATTGTTGAATGTTGCTCTCTGAAAGATAAGTTCCAGATTTTGATTGATAACAAGATCATTGTGGCAAAGGAGCCTGTTCTAAATGTCCGCAACAACCCTCTGCCAGACCACAAGGGTGGAGGTGTTCACATGATTACAATAGAGGATGATTGGGACCCTAAGGGATCGATCGGTTTGATCACAGAAGGCGACGATCCAAAGAATCCAATAGTCACCATTAATCCAACTGTAGTCCAGATTCAGCCTTCTGAGGACGCCAAGGAAAATATGTCCATGCCGCTTGAGTTTGAAGCACCATCCTCGGCAAAGACACCAGTGTCAGTTGAGGTCGAGTTTGGGTCTCCAGCAAACGCACCTGTACCATTTGAAGTTGCGGTTTTATCTTCCAAAATACATGCTCGGTTTGGAGTAAAGGTGCCAATTCTGGTGGCAATGTCATCCGTAACACCATTCCATACAAATGCCACACCTTGGGACTACACAACCGAGGCAAGAAGAAAAGGGAAGTTCAAGTTCGGGGAAGCAGTTGCGGCACAGGGTATGACAAGAACCGGCAGAGTTTATACCCTGGAGCATTTGGGTGAGTCAAGCAAGCAGGCTCTGGTCAGCCAACCATCACTGAAACCGAGCCCGATGATCTATGGAGGAAGATACAAGCCAAGGAATACTCGGTCATTGATCAGCTGAACAAAATATCGGCGCAAATTTCTATCCTTGCTTTGCTACAGAATTCTGATGCACACAAGAATGCCTTGTTAAAGGTGCTGAATGAGGCATATGTACCAAGCAACATCACCGGAGGAAAGATGGCAAACATGGTAGGGCAGGTATTAGAAAGTCACAAGATCACTTTTCATGAAGATGAGCTGCCTCCGGAAGGGTGGAGTCACAACAAGGCATTGCACATCACCGTGCAATACGAAGATTATTTTATCACCGGAATCCTGATTGATGGAGGGTCCAGCCTCAACATTTTCCTGTTGGAAATAATCAGGACATTGGGAAAGGGGCTGCATGAGATCAAGTACGGGTCCATCAACATCAAAGCTTTCGACAGTTCCCAAAGGTCCACTATTGGGGAAATTAGCTTGTGTTTTCAAATGGGGCCTAATTTGTTCGATGTCAATTTCCAAGTGATAGACGTGCCGACATATTACAATTTGTTGTTGGGACGACCATGGATTCAAGTCGTTGTGGCAGTGGCATCCACATTACATCAGGCAGTGAAGTTTTAGTGGAACCACCAAGAGGTGATCATTCAGGGCGACGCTAGAAATCCCATATATAATCGCCAGACCATCCCAGCAATCGGAGGTAGAAGAAAGATATGTGGGGAGACCTGTCACCACATCGAGCGAGTCAACGCTGTTGACAAGGACAAATGGTGGGACAATAAAATTTAAAGTATATTGAACTTGAGCGGATATGAACCTGGCAAGGGACTTGGCAAGAACCTCCGAGGAATCGCTAAGCTTATCAAACTAAAGGAACATGGTACCACCTTTGGTCTGGGATATGAATATACTCTAAAGGAATTCAACAACTGGTCGCCACCATGGCGCGGTCCTTACTACCTGCTGGAGCAGCCAATACCACATTTGGAGCAGACTTTCCAGCCAACCGATGTTATCTATGGGTTGGAAGAAGAGGAAACACTGGCAGCAGTGAGGAATTTATTCCTAAAAGACGATGACATGGATTGTTGTGTCATTTTTGAGGAGGAGATGGAGGAAGGACCTTCCATACAGGCCGTAAGATGAGAAGCATGCCTCAATAACTGGACCAACAGAACCACCAGAGCCCGAAAAGCCTCGGGGTAGCAAGGCTAAACAAAGCATCATGCACTATCTTTTATTTTTACTAGTTGACTTTCCTTTCGCATTTTAAATTTCGCAATAAGATCTCTAATGTTCAAAACAGTTATGAAGTTTATCAAAGCATTTTGGTTTCCTTATAAATCTTACTCTTATTATTTTCTCTCATTACTTTATTCATACAACATTACTATTACTTATCTTGATGAACCAATGACTGTAACATGCAACGAGACAACGCAACAAACGGGCATAGATTCAAAAGAAGATGATATACCAGAAGAGATTGTTAAAGAAGTTGAGAATTTTGAGAACAGACCTAAGTCCAACCTAGACGAGACCGAGATTTTTAACTTGGGAGATGTAAAAAATATCAAAAAAACACGTATCAGCGTTCATTTGTCACCGTCAGAAAAGGAAGAATACACAAAATTTCTAAGGGAATATGAGGACATATTCGCTTGGTTGTATGATGATATGAATGGCCTAAGTACATCTATTGTGGCACACAAACTGCCAACTGATCCGACATGTCCACCGGTGAAGCAGAAGCTCAGAAAGTTTAACCCTGATATGAGTATGAAAATCAAAGAAGAAGTCACTAAGCTAGTCAAAGCTAAGGTTCTCAGGGTAGTAGAATATCCGACATGGTTAGCCAACATTGTGCTAGTACCGAAGAAGGATAGGAAGGTCAGAGTCTGTGTTGACTACCGTGATCTCAATCGGGCCAGTCCGAAAGATGACTTCCCCTTGCCGAACATACACACCCTGATTGAAAATTGCGCCAAGCATGAGTTGCAGTCATTCGTGGATTGTTTTGCTGGATATCATCAGATCTGGATGGACGAAGAAGATGCTGAGAAAACGGCTTTTGTTACACCATGAAAAATGTACTGCTACAAAATGATGCCATTTGGGATAAAGAATGCAGGGGCCACCTACATAAGAGCCATGACTACCATTTTTCATGATATGATACACAAGGAGATCAAAGTATATATAGACAATGTTATCATCAAGTCCAAGAAAGCCACCGATCACATGGAAGATTTGAGGAAGTTCTTCAATAGACTGCGAAGGTACAACCTGAAACTGAATCTCGTAAAGTGTGCATTTGGGGTTCCTGCTGGAAAATTACTTGGGTTTATCGTAAGTCGCCGAGGAATAGAACTGGATCCATCAAAGGTCAAAGCCATCCAAGAATTGCAACCGGCAAAGAACAAGAAGGACGTGATGAGTTTCTTGGGGAGACTGAACTACATCAGCCAGTTCATAACACAATCCATAGTTATCTGCGAGCCAATTTTTAAGATGCTGAAGAAGGACACCACTACCAAATGGACTGATGACTGCCAAAAGGCCTTCGACAAAATCAAGGAGTACCTATTAACACCACCAGTTTTGGTCCCGCCCGAGCCAAGTAGACCTCTATTACTCTACCTTGCAGTATTGGATGGAGCGTTCAGTTGCGTTCTGGGCAGCATGACAAAACGAGGAGGAAGGAGCAGGACATCTATTATCTCAGTAAGAAGTTCACCCCGTATGAGGCCTAGTATTCACTGTTGGAGCACACCTGTTGTGCTTTGACTTGGGTAGCTCAGAAGTTGAGACACTACTTCTGTGCCTATACTACATATCTCATATCAAGGATGGATCCTTTGAAATACATCTTTCAGAAGCCCATGCCACTGGCAAGCTAGCCAAGTGGCAAATCCTATTGAGTGAATTCGACATCGTCTACGTGACTCAGAAAGAAATCAAAGGACAGACATTAGTAGATCACCTTACCAAGAATCCCGTGGACGGAAAATACGAACCCCTAAAAATGTATTTTCCTGACGAAGATGTATCATTCATAGGAGAAGATATTATAGAATCCTATGACGGTTGGAGAATGTTTTTTGATGGAGCAGCAAATTTCAAAGGAGTTGGCATAGGAGCGGTCCTAGTATCATAAACCAGTTAGCATTATCCGATATCTACCAAACTCACTTTCCCGTTCACCAACAACATGGCCGAGTACGTAGCCTACATCTAAGGGCTCAAGATGGCCATTGACATGAACATTCAAGAGTTGCTAGTAATTGGGGATTCACACTTGCTCATACATCAGGTCCGAGAAGAATGGGCAACCAAAAACTCCAAGATACTCCCTTATCTGCATCATGTACAATAGTTGAGAAAGAGATTCACAAAGGCAAAATTCCAACATGTTCCCAGTGTCCATAATGAGTTTGCCGATGCATTGGCTACCCTATCATCCATGATACAACATCCAGACAAGAACTTTATTGATCCCATTCCAGTAAAGATCCATGATCAGTCAGCCTATTGTGCCCATGTCAAAGAAGAAATAGACGGAAAGCCTTGGTTCCACGATATCAAGGAATATTTGGCAGAAGGCAAATACCTAGAACTTGCAAATCCTATTCAGAAACGCACACTTCGGAGATTATCCAATAATTTCTTTCACAGCTGAGGAATCCTGTATAGGAGGACTCCGGATTTGGGATTATTAAGGTGTGTGGATGCAAAGGAAGCATCCAAGATACTAGAGGAAATCCACGTTGGGACCTGCAGTCCACATATGAACAGTTTTGTCTTCGCCAAGAAGATACTCCGGGTAGGTTACATTTGGATGTCTATGGAGACAGACTGCATCCAGTATGTTCGGAAATGCCACCGCTGCCAGATACATTTAGACATAATAAAGGTGCCACCAAATAAGCTTAATGTAACAAGTTCACCATGGCCCTTCGCCCCTTGGGGATTGATGTTATTGGTCTAATCGAGCCAGCCGCTTCCAACGGACACAGGTTCATCCTAGTAGCAATCGACTATTTCACCAAGTGGGTCGAAGTAGCATCTTACAAAGCAGTAACTAAAAAAGTCATGGTAGACTTTGTCCGCGGCCGTATCGTCTGTCGATTTGGGATTCCAGAGTCAATCATTACTGATAATGGCTCTAACCTCAATAGTGACTTGATGAAAGCCATGTGTGAAACCTTCAAGATCAAACACAAGATTCTATAGCCTACATGCCTCAGATGAATGGAGCCGTAGAAGCCGCAAACAAGAACATCAAGAAGATATTGAGAAAAATAATAGAGAAGCATAAGCAGTGGCACGAGAAGTTATCATTTGCTCTATTGGGGTACCGCACCACAGTCAACACATCAACTAGGTCAACCCCCTATATGTTAGTTTATGGTACAGAAGCAGTCATTCCCGCCGAAGTGGAAATTCCTTCCTTAAGGATCATACAAGAATCAGATCTCAACGACGTAGAATGGGTGAAAAGTCGTTACGAGCAGCTAGCTCTTATAGATAGAAAGAGAATGAATGCAGTTTGCCACGATCAGCTCTATCAGAACAGAATGTCCAGAGCCTTCAACAAAAGAATCAAGCCGAGATCGTTCACACCGGGGCAACTGGTATTAAAGAAAATTTTCCCACATCAAGATGAAGCCAAAGGGAAATTCTCTCCCAACTGGAAAGGTCCATACATGGTTCACCGGGTTCTAACAAGAGGAGCCCTCATACTTGCAGAAATGGACGTAGAAGTCTGGCCAAAACTAATCGATTCAGATGCAGTCAAGCGTTACTATGTGTAATTTTCATGCTTTCCTTCATGATGTAATTTGAACTACGCCTGACTTGATTCCCGTTTAAGAGGGGATACATAGAGCATGAAGTTTTTTTTTTCAAAAGGCTTATGTGACACAAGATGATACATTGATGACAACACTAACAGTGAAAAAAGCAATATACTATTCAGCACAACTCCAATTACCAGATTCAATGTCAAGATCCGAGAAGAAAGAAAGAGCTGAAGCAATAATCAGAGAAATGGGATTACAGGATGCAATGAATACAAGAATTGGAGGGTGGAGTGTAAAAGGATTAAGTGGTGCACAAAAGAGAAGAGTTAGTATTTGTATTGAAATACTAACAAGTCCAAAACTTCTATTCATTGTATTCATTGCATCTTGTAATTGCAGCCCTATGGGTTCGGTCATAATTCCATAAAATTTCCATTTCCCCCCGTAATTGGAAACAGGGGTAGAATTTTGAGGAGGACCCTCAAAATTTTGAAGTGATTTCGGCCATTCGTCGCAAGCAGCATTCAGAAGCAGCAGCCCAATAAACTGGGGTAGAATTTTGAGGAGGACCCTCAAAATTCCGAAGCAAGAAAAATTGCAATGTCTTGAACCGCGTCGCAGTCATCGGTTTATCTAAAGAAAACTAATCTGGATTATGCATGTATATTATATTTTACTAAATCGTGCATGTCTGTTACCAAATTGCTTTGTTTAGCAATGCTACCCCAATGATACGCACAGTATCACAGAAACAGAGTCAGGCCAAGCAAAGTCACCGAGGATATGAACTAACCTTTCACTTTTACAAAACTCACGATTTTTCTTTAGATGCAGGCACCCAAGTCGCAAAATCATCGAATATATTATACACTCACATTTTTCAAGAATACAACTCTCAGAACCATCGCACCTATTCACAGTTGCTATCCGCATATAATATCCCCAGCAGCCACAATATCGCAATCAACTATCAGCTACTATTCTGCCTTCGGAGACTAGGCATTGTCTTCATCTGCATTTCCTGCACTGCATAAGGCTACCATTCTGCCTTCCGAGACTAAGCTCTTTCTCCATCTACATTTCTTGCATTGCATAAGGCTACCATTCTGCCTTCCGAGACTAGGCTCTGTCTCCATCTACATTTCTTGCATTGCATAAGGCTACCATTCTGCTTTCCGAGACTAAGCTGTGTCTCCATCTACATTTCTTGCATTGCATAAGGCTACCATTCTGCCTTCTGAGACTAAGCTCTACCTCCATCTACAATTCTTCCATTGCATAAGGCTACCATTCTGCCTTCCGAGACTAAGCTATGTCTCTATCTGCATTTCTTGCATTGCATAAGGCTACCATTCTGTCGTCTGAGGTTAAGCTCTACCTCCATCTGTATGGCTGAAATATCGCCACTTTATTTACATTCTTGCATGGCTGAAAGATCGCCACTTTATTTACATTCTTGCATGGCTAAAATATCTCCACTTTATTTACATTCTTATATGGATGAAAGATTGCCACTTTATTTACATTCTTGCATGACTGAAATATCGCCACCTTATTTACATTCTTGCATGGCTAAAAGATCGCCACTTTATTCACATTCTTGCATGGCTGAAATATCGCCACTTTCTGCACTGCATGGGCTGAAAGATCGCCAAATACTACATATCATGGGCTAAAAGATCACCAATTTGTCCAAAGGCGTCATTGTTCGGAGGCACCATTTGCATATCCCGAGAACGCCATGCAATGGACTGAAGACCCCCTTTATCTTTTGCATATCATTATTCAAAGGCATCATAGTTCGGAGGCAGTATTCTTATAGCCCAAGAAATTCATCTCATGGCCTGTGAATCCCTTATTATACGATTCATGGCCCAGGACGTCATGGTCTGAGGACGTCATCCTAACCATCCAAAGACAACATTCATGGTCCGACGGGAACTTGCATCATGTTTAAATTTCCGCACAGTATACACTTGTATTGCTTATTTGCAGGTAAACCGGCAAGCAACGACCATCTCAGTAGAAGCAATCCTGCTCGAGTTCCCACAACCCTATTAGACCTTAACCATTCATCCCAACCTGAATATTGCGTCCGTTCTTGAAGAGTCTCTATCAGCATACTCCGCCGATGGATCCTGAACTATATATGGCATGATTCTTGTAAGATCAGGGATATGTAGGCAGCTCAGAATCCAGGGCACGGCCAAATCTTTTCAAACCCCTTCGTCCGGTCAAAATTGGCCATCATATCTTTACCCGACAACTCTTTCATCATTTCCGGGTAAAGAGGAGCAGTTGTTGATACCCAATTTTTTCCCTATATTTTTATATAGGTAAAATACCTTTGAAAATAGCATTTATATGCATATATAAGCATTTTCCAAGGCTACATTATTTTTCCTTAATTTTCAAAGATTTTAAAATTAATTTACTGCCCTATTTTATCAAGAAAAACCCAATAATTATCTCCAAAATTATCATTTTTGGTGATTCATTTATTGGAGTCTTATGTTTATATAAAAATATAGATAAGGTATTTTTACACATTTATTACAAATTTATTTGGTATTTTTAAGGATAGAATTGCATATGTGCAATATTAGCCATTTTTAGGTTTAAATTCGTCTCGTATTCATAAAATGAGATTTTATATTTTTAAATTGATAATTATGTATTATAAATCATTTTTATTCTTTCAATTTCTTTCCAAAAATCAATTTACTATTTTTATTATTTTAAAACGGAAAAACTGGCTTTTTAAATGATAGCCCAATTCATTTCAAATTACCCTAAAATCTGGCCTAATTAAACCCAATCCCCAATCCGAATTAAACCGACCCAAGACCACAAGCCCAATCCTATAACTACCCGACACAACCCGAATCAAATCTTAGCCGTTGATAAATTTTGATCAACGGTCTAGATCTACCCTCACCTTTTTTAACCTAACGACCCCCCAATACCCCTCATTTTCCCTCACTCGTCTCTATCTCTCTAACTTCTGGTTCTCTCTAGAACCTTCCTCCTCCATCCCTATCCGATGAGTTCTGTTCATCCTCTCCGGCCACCTTCTGACCTAAACCTATGGTGGTTTCACCACCCCCAAGCCACCTATGGCTCCTCATGTTTGGATAACTGAAGACTCGTGGCCTGACCACGAAGGGTTAGATCCAGACCTTTGCCGACTCAAGTTCCACGGCCATCTCCGGCCCTGTTCCGGCAAGCTATGTCTTTTTCGAAGACTGATCTCGACTCCTATTAATTAGATCCAAGCCTTTCTCATCGTTTGGGTTCCTCTGAAAACCCTAGTTTCGAGGTTTTTCTGATCTCTTTAGATCTGTTCCAGACCTATGCTCTCCTTAAGCTTTTTAAACGATTCTATTGACTTTTCTTTCAAAATCTATATTTTAAAACCATTTCTTTTTCCGATCTAGGTTTTTCTGAGATATTTAGATGTTTCTCTGATTTTCTCTTTCTTTTACGTGTTTCTTCTACTGTATTTGCCTCTACTGTGTTCAAGTGTGTATCTTCTACTGTATTTTTCCCTACTGAGTTCTTGTGTGTTTCTTCTACTATATTTTTCCCTACTGTGTTCTACAATGTTTCTTATTAAATTTCCTTTGCTGTGTTCTAGTTAAAGTTCCTTCTAATGCTTTTTCTACTGTTCTTATTAATTTTTCCATTTTCTGCCATATTTTCTTTGAGCATCTACTGTGTTTTGCATGTTACTCTTCTACCATATTTCTCATGAGTTTCTTTTGCTAAAAGGAACATGTTAAAGGTTAAGTTCTTTTGTAAGACCTCTGAACTTGTTTCGACTTAATTACTTGTCCTCTCATCTCTGCACTCGATTGATGGTAGAAACCCAAGAATTTGGGGGTTCTTCCAAGTTTGGAAATCATTGGCTACATGATTTGCTTGAACTGGTTTTATTTCGAAAACCCTAACTCTTTTAGACCTATTTCGAGTCTCTGAACTGAGCTTTGAAATACTTGTTTTCATATGATTCTGACCTTTGCTAAACTCTTCTAAGGTCTTTTGCACTGGAATCTTTGTATGCTACTAGATGCTACTTCTCTTCTACATGGCTAACTTATGTGACAACCATGCCTCTGTAGTCTATTTTCTATTAATTATGCAATGACATGACACCTTCTTTCATGCTTGGCATGTCTGTATGCTCTTTATATGTGATAAACTTTCCTCCAAAATAGCTTTTAATTTGTGATTAGTTCAGACTTCCTTATGAATAGGTCTGATTGATTTCTTTCCATTGTTTGCTGATTTCCCTGTGATTCAACTTAAGTTAAAACCTTTCTCAGCTTTCCTGACTTGGTTCATTCATGGATCAATAATTACAAAATCTCAGGCCTTTGCTTTTACTGACTACTAATTGATTTTCTTACCTTATTTGTGCAACCGTGTATTTCAAAATTCTATCCTTAAGTAACTTTTTATGTATTTACCCCTAATTGCTTACTTTGCACAAAAGAAGCTTGTTTGATTTCTTTCCTTAAATAACTTTTACCATTTGAATCTGAATTCCTTAATTAATGGAAGTCTTGTGTGATTGATTCTTAATTGATAATCAATTCCTTAACAATTTTCTTACCTTATTTCTTCCTGACTTTCATACTATAAAGGCGCGACTCTTTCACAAACACACATCACACATTCACAATCTTTCTGAACTCACATTTATACACAATAATATTCTATCTACTTGTCTGCACTGTGGTCTGTTTACACGACCTACTGCTTTTCTCAATTTGTCTCTTTGAAACTGGTATGTCCGGATTTAATCTTTAGCACCACAATAATGTGTATTTTTTGCTTTTGTATCCATGTCTACTTATTTTTTCTGTAGAGTTCAACACTTAAATTAGCATGCTGACTTCCTTCTGCTTGTTTCTATTTATGAATCCCAAAACCTCTACCCCCTAGGTGTTTGAGCTATGGTTTAAGGCATCGCATTATTCAAATTATTGTCCATGAACTGAACTTGATCCCTTGGGATCCTAGCCTCTAGTAGTGTGATCTAGCAGGCTTAGGGGGGCATACTAGCACTCTCCATTGCTGGGTATGCCCATAGACTGCCTTGCCTCTTTCAATTTCCCCTTTCCCCTGAACCCCTATGAGTACTATTTTCTAAGTACTTCCCTTCCCCTTTTCCCCTCTCAGAATTTTGTTCCTCCACTTGCACTCTCTCCTAGTTTTAAAGTTTTGCCCCCCTCTTGTGAGCCTTGCCTTGGGACCTTGAGTTCCCTTTGAACTTGGACACTTGAGGTCTGGCCCTTTCCACACTTCACTATGTCTTAATCTGATGATACATTAGGGTGTGAGCACTGCCCGGAGTTTATTTAAGACTCTTAGGGAACTCTGACACACTCAAATGGGAGAAAGGCTTTGGATCATGATCTTTGGAGTTGGTTTACCTTATATTTCAAACGTGAAGCCTGAATCAGGCTCTCCTTGGTTGTACTTTTTAGTTTCTCATGTATTCTTTTATTTTATTCTAGGTTGTAATAATTTTGTAATAAACTCTTGGGGATGGCTAGTGAAAAAGGGAGGGATAACTATGTATGCAAAGGGTAGATATCATGCATATAGGTGTTTTTTATGAAATTCTGCATTCTCACATAGACATCATGCCTACTGCATTTTCTCACATAGACATCCTGCCTATAAGTATTCTGCATTTTCTCACATAGATGTCCTGCCTATAAGTATTCTCCATTCTCACATATATATCCTGCCTATAGGTATTTCTAAATTTCTGCATTCTCAAATAGATATCTTGCATATAGGTATTTCTGCACTTCTCATGTAGATACTATGCCTATAGGTATTCTGCATTATCTCATATAGAAATCATGTCCATGAGTATCTGGAAATCAGAACTCTGCATATGCATATAGAAAATATGCCAATAGGTCTTTCTGAATCTTGTATATCCATTCTTCATCAGGCAATCATGTTTATAGGTCTTAATCAATAAGCTGCAATTAGATATCATGTTCATAGACCTTAAATGAAACTCAGCATCTAGATATCATGTCCATAAGGTTACTGCATTTTACCATGTCTATAAAAGGGTTTAAAATCAACAACGCATAGAAAACATGTCTATAGGAGCTATTAATCAAGTCTGAATCGTTTCACTCGCTTATAAGTCTAAAACCAGTAATAACAATGTGCTATCATCTGCAGAACTTATAACCTTTGTCAAAACTTGCTTTTCTTTAATAATCTGGCAACCTCTCTTAACCAGTACGCATTTAGTTTATTTCATGGTTTTCTGAAATCAGTAGATATCATGCCTATAGGATCCTCGTCCAATACTTAGGTAAGCCTTAGGATAAAATTATAAACTGAATCTGTTGTTATTAACTACAACCAGCAGGCAGGCCTGATTCGGGCTTCTTATCTGAATTATGTAATAAATAAGTCTGCCTTACCTTTTAAGTTTTAATCAGACCCTAAACAGTATATGTAAGTCATGCTAATTACTTGCTTTCTCTGTCTAAAGGAGGTGTATCTGAGTCTTTTACTTGTTATGTGTTTCCCCTAACTTGCTATACGTGTTTTGTATGTCGCTTTAGAATTTTGCTTTTAAAACTACAAATATGCCTAATCCCCCTTCCCCTTAGGATTAGTAGTCCTAAATGCCTCCGGGACTGATAGGATTGGGACAGGTTATAGCATGCAATAAGTGAACGAGACCATTCCGCGCTTTAATACCTTAACGGGGTGGGGAAGGGTAGATATGGATATGATGACCACGTGATAACATCATGTGTAACCCCTCACTGAGGTGTGATTACCGGATGTTGTGTGGGGTGATCCATATTATTAATAAACCTAGGACCCCTTTCCTTTTTTTCTTTGCTTCTTTTAAAGTTTTTAAACTATTTCTTTCAAGAAAAATCAGCTTTCTTTAGCTCTTTCCAACTTTGTTTATTTGTAACCATTATTTGAAAATCCCCTCTTACTTGGAGCTTTACTTGCCTATGTGTTATTTGCACCTAAAGTCACAACAATAGTTTGACCGGGAACCACACTAGTAGATCCTGAGGGGTGCTTAACTCCTTCCCCTTGGTATAATTTCAAGCCCTTACCCAATCTGTGGTTACCCAACTCAAACCCTCCTTAGTGCCCTAATGCACTTTAATCATTAGGTGGCGACTCTTCAATTCAAACCCAATTACCAAGTGGGCCTGAGAGTTGACTTTTGTTGAGTTTTTCAATCATGACCTAAATTGAATTCCTTGCAATCGTGGGTAGTTCCTAAGGCTTAATTTCAATTGTTTGGTTGGTAATTTGCTAGATTCTATTGGTTCTGAGGCTTGTTTGAAAGGCAAGGCCGTGGTTGAGCTTTGCGTTGATCTTTTGGAGAGAAGTAAATGTCGTGGTTAACCTTGACTTGAGAGATTAGGACTTATTTGTCTATTTGCTACATGTTTCGATGTTGGGTACAACGTATATGTGAGGTGACAAGTACTTATGTGTTGTTTTTGGGTTAAAGCATGCATGTGGGGCTTGTTCCTTGCAATTATTGCTTGCTTTGATCATGTTATCCATCTTGAGACTAGTTAGTTGTTAAATTGATCGTTCTTATCGTGTTTATGGAACTTCGTGATAATTGAGTATTGATTCCAAGTTAAGATTAGTATTGTGGAACTGTCGTTGAAGTAAAGCTTGTACTTGTTGATCCTATCTCCCTGTTATTACTTGTTCCTTTTTATGTGGTAAGGGAGAGTGTTAATGCATGAAGGGTGATGTTGTACTGTATGTGAGTGTTAATGCACGAAGGGTGATGCCGTGTGTCGCGCCGTTTTTTCTCGCAAAATCGGGTTTCGACACGTGATAACTCTTTTAAGGAAGGTGTTAAAAGAGAGAGTCGCCACGTAACGTGTTTGGGGTGTGTTAGGGCACCTGTTTGCAGGTAACTCAGGTTTAAGTAGTTTGCGTCAACAACAATCGGGTAAGGGCTCAAATTACCTCAAAGAGAAGGTGTTAGGAACTTTTCAAGGTCTACAACTGTATGTCACGACCACAGTTCGCCCTCCATGAACCATCGTGACGGCACCTAGTCTCTACGACTAGGTAAGCCTAACAATACGGAATATAACAATGATTGAAGAAGAAATAATTTAAAACTGAAATAGTGAAATAAAACAGTGTTTACTGTGCCGCTCAGCATATACAATAACAACTCTCGAAGCTAACAAAATTCCAAAACTCAGAATCTCACAAATCACAAGCAAAGAGATACATAAGAAGCTCTAACTCCGGAAATATCTAAACAAGGGATAATACTGAAAGGGCCATACTTATTACAGAAAGATAGAAAGGGACTCCTCGGTCTGCGGACGTAGCAGATATACCTCGAAGTCTCTACAGAAATGCCTCCTCCCAAGGATGATGGAACTGAATGGAAAATACCTATATTTGCACAACAAAAATGTGCAAAAGAGTAGCATGAGCACACCACAGCGGTGCCCAATTAGTATCAAGACTAACCTCGGTGGAGTAGTGACGAGTAACAGCCGAGACACCTACCGGTCTAATAAATAGTGCAATGATAGGAACAACAGAACATGATATATATTGATATAAATACTGTACGAAATGACAACAATGCTACAATCACAATAAGGGAAGAGAACAGAAAGAAACAATGAAAATATTAAGAATGATGGACACATAAAAACGGGCAAAACTCATCCCAAATCCTAAAGTCACAATACAGTAAAGGGAAAACAAATCAATAACTCAGATCCTACAACAGTGTTCACATCAAGTCTTATCCAACAATTTCCACGAGTTACCGAATCTCGGACAAATTACAACTCACGAGTCCCAGTACCTGAAATCTAACACTTGACATCCTGTGCCCCATCAGCCTCACGGTCATATTGACAACTCAGTTTCTACTAGGGCCACTCTTACATATATAATAAATAAACGAGGGCAGACATCTATACTTAACAAAATCAGGAGGACTTCACATCCAATAGGAGTGTTCAACTACATGTATGCTTGTGGAAGTGCTTTAACATAATTTCTACCAGCTAACAAGCGTAAGAAGAAGAACGGACAACACTTATGATGTTTCCTCACATCTCCCACGAGATAAAGCTCATACAGGTAAGCGTACCATAATCACAACATTTAAATAGACAAAAATGCCTTCAGGCCATCGCAAATACTCATAATCAACCCCTGACATAGCCCACCTTATTCCGCCACGTGTGAAAATAACAACATAATAAGTGCCTCGCCTTGTTTCGCCACACGTGCATCATAATGTTACCACCTTGTCTCGCCACATGCGCAACCCACATATAAGCATATATACATATCTCGCCTTATTATGCCGTATGTGCAATACATCAATAGTAGCAATAGCACGACAGAAACCTCGTGCGAACCCACAACAACAACAGCCGCACAGTAGAAACCTCGTGCATCACAATATCAACAACCGCGCGGCAGAAACCTCGTGCATAAACACCCCAAGTACAACAGCAACAATGACAATATATACAAGAGCACGACAAGTGAATCAACTCCAGAACTTTCATTCACCAGGGGTCGATAAAACTAGCTTACAAGGAATAACCATAATAGAGAATACTAAGCTTAATAAGAACAACTCAACAAGGGAGAAAATAATATGAAGCAATGACCCCCTAGCTTGTAGATCAACAACAAGGGAGTTAACAAGAGCCAAGTAACTTTCAAATAAGGAATATCAACTAAACATAGAATACCTACTCTTCTTTTAAGGTTGGGCAGGTTACGAAGGATATACAACAATTTCAATTAAAACTAAATAATTACATGAGAGATAATAATGATTTTCAATAAAAATAAGCAGTTATGAAAGATAACGTGACAATAGAGGAGGTAAAGTTCTTTAGTTAAGCAAATTAAGAGTCAATTAGGCAATAAGCATGAACCATAAAGCAATTAATTCCAAGTAAAACATGTAGAGGTGAAACTAGTAATATGGAATTCAATCATATCAAGAACAACTTCATACTGCGAATATAAGGACCTAAGAATCCGAAAAGGCCAAGTTTCCACAAATAAGTTCAAGCATGAACTCATCACCTCGGTACTCGGATTACAATCAACAGAGAAGATTCAAATCCTAAGGGGAAGTCCCTCACACAAGGTTAGGCAAGATACTTACCTCGAACCGGCTCAAAATCAACTAGAAACCACGTTCTTGCCATGTGTACTCGACTCCAAATGGCCCAAATCTATTCAATTCAATTTCATAATATAAATAACACTTCAAGTAACTGATTCTACAATTAAGTTCAAAGCTAATACATAGAATTATGTAAAATGACCAAAATGCCCCTCGAGCCCATGTCTCGGAATTGGATAAAATTTATATTTTCAGAATCCTCTCACTCTCACGAGTCTAACCATATCAAAATTATCCCAATCCGATGTCAAATACTCAATTAAAACCCAATCTCTAGGTCTAAGAACTTTTCCCCAATTTTTATCAAAATTTCAAAATTAAAGGAAGAATTTAAGAGAAGATTCATGGAAATTAGTCTAAACCGAGTAAGAATCACTTACTCAAGTCGCCCAGGTGAAAATCCCTTCAAAAATCGCCAAGAACCGAGCTCTAGAAGTCAAAATATGGTAAAAATGGTGAAACCCTCGACCTTGGGATATATTCTGTCTGCCCAGGTTTTTGTGCATCGCGATCGCGGGAGAAGAGTCGCGATCGCGTAGAAGAAATTTTAAGGCTACCCAGGTGTGCTTTGCGAATGCAACAACATGCACACGAACGCGAAGAAGGAAAATATTATGGCCCAGAGACTGTCCTTCGCGAACGCATGAACCAGTACGCGAATGCGAAGTGTGGGATGGCATAAGTACGCGAACACGATGTACTGACGCGAAAGCAATGAATGAAGAGATAGAGTTACGCGAACGCGAGGCTTTTTACGCGAATGCGAAGAAGGAAAATGAGGCGACCAACAGGGACACTTCACAAATGTGGGAGGGGCTTTGCGAACACGAAGGAGGATATCATATACCAGAAACAACAGTTCAAAAACAAGGGAAAATGACCGTAGCCCATCCGGAACACACCCGGGGCCCTTGGGGCCTCAATCAAACATGAAAACATATCCCATAACATCATTCAAACTTGTTCCAAACCTAGGAATTCTCAAAACAACATAAAAACACCAATTTAACATCGGATTCAAGCCTAAGAACTCCAAAAACTCTCAAGTTACGCTTTCGATCAAAAAATCTATCAAACCTCGTCTAAATGGCCTGAAATTTTGCACACACGTCATATTCAACACTACGGAGCTACTCCAACTTCCGGAATTCTATTCCGGCACTCTGATCAAAATTTCACTATCAAACCGAAAACTTAAAAAATTCAACATTCGGCATTTCAAGCCTTAATTAGCTATGGACCTCCAAAACACAATCCGAACGCGCGCCTAAGTCCAAAATCACCATACGAAGCTGTTGGGATCCTCAAAAGTTCATTATGGGGCCATGTACTCAAAAGTCCAAATTCCGGTCAAATTTTCACCGTTCAAACTTCCAAAACTACATTCCTTCTTCCAATTTGACTCTAAACCATTCGTTAGCTGAGTTCCACCATGCATGCAAGTCGATTCTCATATTCTGAAGCTGTTCCAGCCCTTATACCGCTGAACGGAGCTTAATTTCTGAAAACGACCGATCGGGTCGTTACATCCTCCCCCTCTTAAAACCAACGTTCGTCCTCGAACGTGCTAAGATTCGCCTCAAAGTCCTCAAGTCACTGAGTACACACTTCCAACATACACCCACGGGTGATCCCACGTCACCCTAATCCACATAAGCCCGACGACACATCTCAACTAAAATTTAACCTTTCTAGCAATACCAATAAACCTTAAAACCAGAATTCTCACCTTCCATCCTTTTCCAAAAGACCCGATTCTAAATCCATACCCAATATCAATCTCAACCAGATGCAACAATTTATGCCCTTGCCCATGTAGTACAACCTTACAACCCGACACATCACATGTAGGGCCATGGTAATATTTCTGATCACAATATTTGCCCGAAATCAAATCTAGTACTGGCCATAAGCCTCATATTCAAGAGGAACCCATTTCAAACCTCCACAACACTGGCAATGATACAATAACCACGAAATCCACATAACTAACCACCCGGATCACCAAATCTCAGCTTATGCCAACAGGCACACACCCCACAAGATAAAACTCAAGAAGCATAGAACGAAAATAACTGAATATGGGAAGGGAAACACATAAGGGAACTATCAAACAAGTCAGACAATCACACATTTTTCTATCAACACTAATCTAGAAAACAATCTAAAGAGAAAGAATTAAAGCATATAAAAGAATCACAGGGATCTTATACCGATATAACTCTCACCGCGGTACACATCCCGGTCTCAACACATCAAATCACCTGAAAGCACAAGGGTCTCGCCCTCAAGTCTGAATCAAGCCATCTTGAAACTCTCACTAGATCAATTCCGTTGATGAAATTACAACACGGACTGGCTCCCACACCGGTGGAGCATAAAATCACAGCTCGCAACCAAGAATACTCAGAAATCACATCAAACCTACCGAAACAGACAACATGAATTTATTACTAGCCTCATAACTACCGACAATGGCTAGAAACTGACGATAGACACGGCTATTACTCATAGAACCTCCCAACAGAGTAATCACCTAAACATAGTGCAAACGACAAAACTCACCCATAAAGGGAGCAACAAAATAGGGGAACTCATCCTGATAAGCAGGACTATAATGAACTACAGATAGTGCCCCTCTATAACAAACCGAATTCATACCTGAATGACATTCAGCTGGCATGCCGGCCTCAAGCCTACTATATGAAACACATCAATGAGTCGGGCCTCCCCCTCTTGGGTGCCCTCCACTCGCCTGAATACCTCGCTGTGACACATCAGTCCGAAGTCTAGGACAATCACTCACCATCTGGCTAGTATCTCCACACTCAAAGCACCCTCTCTGCTGATGAGGCAGTAGGAACTATGCGGTGCGTGTACCCTGAGACCCATGAATACCTGAGTCACCATGCAAGACCTGAAGCGCGAACTGAACTGGATGACCCATAAAACCTCTATCATGATGCACCCTGCCTCCAAAATAAGGACCAGCATATCTCCCAGGTCTACGAGGTCTCCTCGCCTTCTCAAACTCTCTCTCCTGATCTCGTCTGCCCTCTCTCTCATGACCCCGCCTGTCCTTTCTCTCCCTAGCATGCATACCCTCTTTCCTCCGAGCAATGCTCACCACCTGCTGATAAGAAATATCTATCTCCAACTCACGAGCCATGCTAGACCTGATGCTGGGAATAAGTCCCTCAATAAATCGGCGAACCTTCTCGTGAACAATAGAAACCAAGGATGAGGCATGTCTAGCCAGGCTGGTGTAATGGACAACATACTCCGAGACGGTCATAGTACCCTAGCACAAATGCTCCAACTCAGCGCGCCATGCGTCCTTGAGGCTCTGAGGGACAAACTCTCTTAGGAACATATCAGAAAATTGGTTCCAAGTCAGTGAAGTAGCCTCGTCCGGACTGTCTAACTCATAAGCACGCCCCCACTAATAGGTGGCTCCTCAAAGCTGGAAGGCGGTGAAAGATACCTCACTCGATTCTGATATACCCATGGTACGGAGAATGCAGTAACACTCATCTATAAATCCCATAGCATCCTCCGATGATAGACCACCGAATACAGGAGGCTTGTACCTCTTAAACCTCTCAAGCCTCAGTTGCTCCTCCTCGGTAGCTGTTGCCCTGCCCACGGGCTGATCTCGGACTGCAGGCTACACAAGAATAATCTCAGGGACCTGCTCAACATGCACTCTGTTCTCAGGAGTGTGGGCGGCGGGAGTCTGTGCTCCTCCCCCGGCCTGGGATGTGGCTGCAGCAAGGGGAAGCAACCCCGCCTGAGCCAAAGTGGTGTACATGCTCATGAACTGTGCCAAAGTCTCCTGAAGGGTTGGAGTAGTAGTAGCAGTAAGTGTCTCAACTGCCTGGACTCCGGTTGGATCTACTGGTGGTGCCTCGGCGGCAACTCGCGCAGGTGCTCTAGCAGCACCACCTGCGCTTGCTCGACCCCGGCCTTTGACGGCTGTAGTAGGGGACACGGGTGCCTGAGGATCTCGGGTAGTACGTGTCCTCATCATCTGTGAGAGAGTAGAAGACAGAGGTTTAGGATTGTGATGTCAAACATCTCACACGACAGGGAAATCAAATGAAGTGGAATTTTCCTAATGGTTACATAGCCTCTCGCAGATAAGTACAGACGTCTCCGTACCGATCCACGAGACTCTAATAAACTGGCTTGTGATTCGTGACTCCTATGAACCTAGAGATCTTATACCAACTTGTCACGACCCCGGTTCGCCCTCCGTGAACCATCGTGATGGCACCTAGTCTCTACGACTACGTAAGCCTAACAATACGGAATATAACAATGATTGCGGAAGAAATAATTTAAAACCAAAATAGTAAAATAAAACAGTGTTTAAGGTGTCGCTCGACACATACAATAACAACTCTCGAAGTTAACAAAGTTCCCAAAACCCAAAATCTCACAAATCACAAGCTAAGAGACACATAAGAAGCTCTAACTTCGGAAATATCTAAACCAGGGATAATACTGAAAGGACCATACTTATTACAGAAAGATAGAAAGGGACTCCTCGGTCTACGGACATAGCAGATATACCTCGAAGTCTCTACAGAAATGCCTCCTCCCAAGGATGATGGAACTGAATGGAAAATACCTATATTTGCACAACAAAAATGTGTAGAAGAGCAGCATGAGCACACCATAGCGGTGCCCAGTAGGTATCAAGACTAACCTCGGTGAAGTAGTGACGAGGAAAAGCCGAGACACCTACCGGTCTAATAAAGAGTGCAATAATAGGAATAACAGAACATGATATATATATATTTATATAAAGATTGTACGAAATGACCAACAATGCTACAATCATAATAAGGGAAGAGAACAACAAGTAACAATGAAAATATTAAGAATGATGACACATAAGAACGTGCAAAACTCATCCCAAATCCTAAAGTCACAATACAGTAAAGGGAAAATAAATCAATATCTTAGATCCTACGACAGTGTTCACATTAGGTCTTATCCAATAATTTCCACGAGTTACTGAATCTCAGAAAAATTACAACTCATGAGTCCTAGTACCTAAAATCTAACACTTGACATTCTAGCCCCATCAGCCTCACGGTCATACTGACAACTCACTTGCTACTAGGGCCACTCTCACATATATAATAAATAAACGAGGGCGTACATCTATACTTAACAAAATCAAGAGGACTTCACATCTAATAGGAGTGTTCAACTGCATGTATGCTTATGCAAGTGCTTTAACATAATTTCTACCAACTAATAAGCTTAAGAAGAAGAACGGACAGCACGTACGTTGTTTCCTCATAGCTCCCACGAGATAAAGCTCATACAGTTAAGCGTACCATAATCACAACATTTAAATAGACAGAAATGCCCTCAGGCCATCGCAAATACTCACAATCGACCTCTGACATAGCCCACCTTGTTCTGCCATGTGTGCAAATAATAACATAATAAGTGCCCCGCCTTGTTTCGCCACACGTGCATCATAATGTTACCACCTTGTCTCGCCACATGCGCAACCCATATATAAGCATATATACATATCCCGCCTTATTACGCCGCATGTGCAATATATCAATAGTAGCAATAGCACGACAGAAACCTCGTGCGACCCTACAACAACATCAACTACACGGTAGAAACCTCGTGTATCATAATATCAACAACCGCACGGTAGAAACCTTGTGCATCACAATATCAAAAACCGCATGGCAGAAACCTCATGCATCAACACCCCAAGTACAACAACAACAATGACAAAATATACAAGAGCACGACAAGTGAATCAACTCCAGAACTTTCGTTCACTAGGGGTCGGTAAAACCAGCTCACAAGGAATAACCACAATAGAGAATACTAAGCGTAATAAGAACAACTCAACAAGGGAGAAAATAATATGAAGAAACGACCCCCTAGCATGTAAATCAACAACAAGGGAGTTAACAAGAGCCAAGTAAATTTCAAATAAGGAATATCAACTAAACATAGAATACCTACTCTTATTTTAAGGTTGGGCATGTTACGAAGGATATACAACAATTTCAATGAAAACTAAATAATTACATGAGAGATAATAATGATTTTCAATAAAAACAAGTAGTTATGAAAGATAACGTGACAATAGAGGAGGTGAAAATCTCTAGGTCTAAGAACTTTTCCCCCAATTTTTACCAAAGTTCCGAAATTGAAGGATGAATTTAAGAGAAGATTCATGAAAATTAGTCTAAACCGAGTAAGAATCACTTACCCAAGTTGCTCAGGTGAAAATCCCTTCAAAAATCGCCCAGAACCGAGCTCTAGAAGTCAAAATATGGTGAAAATGGTGAAACCCTCGACCTTTGGATATATTCTATCTGCCCAGGTTTTTGTGCGTCGCGTCGCGATCCCGGAAGAAGAGTCGGGATTGCATAGAAGAAATTTTAAGGCTGCCCAAGTATGCTTTGCGAATGCGATAGCACACACGCGAATGCGAAGAAGGAAAATATTATGGCCCAGAGACTGCCCTTCGCGAACGCGTGAACCAGTACGTGAACGCATATTGTAGGATGGCATAAGTATGCGAATGCGATGTACTGACGCGAACGCGAATAAGGAAAATGTGGAGACCAACAGGGACACTTCGCGAACGCGGGAGGGGCTTTGCGAACGCGAAGGAGGATATCAGATACAAGAAACAACAGTTGAAAAACAAGGGAAAATGACCCGTAGCCCATCTGGAACACACCCGAGGCCCTCGGGGCCTCAACCAAACATGCCAACATATCCCATAACATCATTCAAACTTGTTCCAACCCTTGGAATTCTCAAAACAGCATCAAAACACCAATTTAACATCGGATTCAAGCCTAAGAACTCCAAAACTCTCAATTTACGCTTTCGATCAAAAAGTCTATCAAACCTCATCCGAATGGCCTGAAATTTTGCACACACATCACATTCAACACTACGGAGCTACTCCAACTTCCGGAATTCCATTTTGACCTCGGATCAAAATTTTACTATTGAATCCAAAATCACATTACGAAGCTGTTGGAATCCTAAAAAATTCATTCTGGGGCCGTTTACTCAAAAGTCTAAATTCTGGTCAAATTTTTACCGTTCAAACTTCTAAAACTAGATTCCTTATTCCAATTTGACTCTAAACCATCCGTTAGCTGTGTTCCACCATGCACGCAAGTCGATTCTCATATTCTAAAGCTGTTCCAGCCCTTATGCCGCTGAACGGAGCTTAATTTTTCAAAATGACCGGTCGGGTCGTTACACTGTAGGTCTCAACCGAAGTCGAATTATATGAATTAGTCCAAAATAAAGGGAAAGACAAGGATTTGGGGCAATTATTATCAAAATCTACCAACAAACACATAATTAATTTTAAAACAAGATTGGAGGGGGCGTTCTAAGTTTTTTAGCCTAAAGGATCACCCCGTGCAACATAAATAATACTTCGTAACTCCCTCAAGATGGGGTGTTACTCGTATTTTTCAGCGGGCACAGACTATCATCTCCTGCTACCCGATTACTATTTTTAAGTTGTTACCTAAAGCGCACTAGTTGATTCTAAACCGTTCCTTGTGTGTGCACTACCCGTCCTATGCCTATGGTCCAACAGGTGTTTGGACGTCTATTTTGGGTGATTCTAGACTTAACTTAGGTTGCTCAAAAGAAGAATACTAGGCGATATACAAAATAAGTTGGACTACATATAAAAGCAGTTAAGGGCTCAAGTTAGCCTCCACACTTAGACAACAAATGAACGCAAACAAATTAGGCATTTGACAGTTTCAGAATTGAGACGAGTTAAAGTCATTAAGTCCTATAGACATGATTTCTATGTGACTTTGGAGTTTAAACATGCTGGCAGTTTCAGATGCAAGGTGTTATTTTAGAGGCATGACTTCTAAATAACTACACAGTTTAGGGAATCTGATATTATATGCTGATTATTACAGATTATAAGTATTTAAACCTATAGACATGATATCTAGGTGCAGTAATCGGCAGTGATAACTATGGGAGATATTCAAAATGGCTCAGTTTGATCCTATAAGTATGGTTTCTAATAGTAGCAACGAAACAATGTTTTAAAGTTCATTATGTTAGCACTTAAAAGCGAGTGATAATGTCCTATAGGCAGAATTTCTAACGATTATTAATGGAAATTGGTTTTAGCTCCTATAGGCATGTTTCTTAAGTGAGTAATTATAACAACAACACAGTAACCAATTAAGACCCTATAAGCATGATTTCTAAAATATAGATTGGTAGAACATAAACAAATATAATTCTATGATCATGGTACCTAGTGAACATGCTGCAATTGAAAGATTGGTTATTTTATTTCCTATAGGCATGATATCTAACAAACATGTAGAAGCAGAATATTTTCGAGAAAATTAAACACCTATAGGCAGGTTATCTAACAACACATAGGAACAAAACATGTTTGAACAAATTAAACACCTATAGGCAAGATTTCTGCCCATTTCATGCAAATATTAAAGTAAACGATTGTTATTACATAATTATTACATGCCCAATGAATGAAATAAATTATAAAGTTATAAAATAACTATAGTAGGCGTTAGACAGGCCCAAAGTATACCCGACCAGGCTAGGCCTTCAATTTCACATCCAACACGCTTCATCACAGCACAGAAGCCGTTGCCAATCAAACCCAAAAAACATCCCTCATTTACATAAAATAGCCAAAACCCAATAGCCATCAAATATTCAGAAAACAACCATGCACAAGCCCATTGGCTCATTCAGTAGGTGAAAAGAAGGAAGGATGGGGAATTTAGGATAGAGTGCCAAGGAACCTTAGACCCTGGTGTGTCAGAGTACCCAAGGGCTTCAAAAACCAAGGGCAGTGCTCACACTAGGGAGGTTGAAAGAGGAAACTTAGGGGAAGGGCTTTGGCTTTCATCCAGCCCTAGAATTATATTCATAACAAGAAACAATCAGTGAAAATAGTAGTAGAGTAATAGGTTTGGAAAGCATTTGCAAACTTATAAGATAATCACATGAGCAAATTAACACACTAGGTAGGGTGACATATGATAAGGAACAAGGAGCCTGGGATTTTAAGTTAACAAGCAATGGTATTAGACTATTAAAACCAAGTTGTGCAACAAATTTAGGAATTAAAGGATCATATTATACCAAACACAAGAGTTAAACATTATAATACAAGCAAGCTCAGGTAACATAGAGAGTATCAGTCAGGCAGACTGGCTTTAAGAGATTACAAATCATTAGGGGTACATATTGGTCATGGCAAGAACATATAGAGTGGCAACAACAATAGTCACAGGAGCATACAACATTCAGAGCAAGGTCTTAAACAAGTTAGGGCATGCTAATAACACCAATTGGTCATTAGAAGTTCAGGATTAGGCATAGAAACATGGATTGAACCATATAGTCAAAGCAGAACATTTGAACTATCAATAACATTAAACTAAACATGCTTCATTCTTTCTAAAATAAATAAGCTAGGTGCAGAGACATATTTAGGCTAACAATCATTGGCAATATTAGGCGAAAAGAGTCAAAGAAACACACTAAATCATGCAGCTTCAAAGAACATGCTTAACATAATACAGTAAGTGCTACAAAGACTTAGAGACTAATCAGTAATTGTTCGACAAACAAGGAAAAGGATTGTAGTAAAGACCCAAAGCTCTGAATATGTCAAGTTCCGAGGGTTTTAAGAACCGAGGCATTGCTCACACCCAAGAGAGGTCAGAAAAAGTAAAGTCCAGTGGCCTTGGCTTTCAGCAGGACAAGAGCCAAATAGAATAGAATAGTAAATAAGAACAATGTAGAAAAACTTTAGCTTTTATCTCTAGTGAGAATATAGTGATTAAAGTCTGTCACAAATGGGAATGGGGGAGGGGTTTATATAGTAGTAGAAATTAAACATCCAAACTAGGAAAATTATCAATCAAACACGAGAAAGGAAAGAACATCACATGCAATAGAAAATCAGTAAGGAAAAGAGAAAAATCTCTAGCCCTAATTTTTAGGGAAAGTGAATAATCAGCAGAATCTAAATAAAAAAAATCAAACTCACACATAATAGGATGAATATGGACAAAATGACACTCAAAATTACAGATTTGAACCAATTTTGGTTTGATCTAAAGAGATCTAAGAACCTTAGTTTTAGGGTAAGTAAGAATCAATAGAAAATATACAAAGATTCGCACCCCATAATAGAATAAGGGTGAATATAGACAGAATAGCAGAAGGGTCAAGAATTTGAATCGACTTTGGTTCCATTTTGATGAGATTTGCTTGCCATGTTTAGGCAAGCAACTAGGTAATACCACAGACGAACAACCATTAGTGACAGGAGATCAATAAGGTAAGGGAATCAACGATTGATTCCATTTTTGAGTCAGAATTGGAGAGGATTAGAGGTTACGGTGGCTAGGATTTGATAGAGAGAGAGAAGAGAGATGAGAGCATATGAGGGCGGCGGGTTGGAGGGAATGACTAGGGTTTAGGGGGGTTGGTTAATTAAAATGGGGGTAAGGATGTGGGCCGTTGATCTTGAAAGACCAACGATTGGGATTTAAAAGTGAATGACGTGGGTTAAAATAGATGGGTACTGATCGGGTTCTGGGGTTGGGTTAATTGATTTGGGCTGGTGGTCATTGGTCTGGTGTATGGGGTATTGGGCTGGTGTATTAGGTCCGAAAAATAGGTTTAGAATTTGGTTATTATTTAAATACCCCATATTTAGCAAAATATAATAATTTTTAAAATAATTAATAAATAACAAAATATTATTTATGCACTAAGATGATTAAAAATAATAACTTAATATTATAAAAAAAAAGATATTTTTTGCATACATAACGTAATTTTACATGAATATGGGCTATTATTGCAAAAATATGCAATTAGCCTAAAAATACAAATGCAATTATAACAAATACAGTAAAATATTTAAAAACATACATGTTGGCATAAATGATGAGTTTGGATGATTAAATCACCATAAAAATAATTTAAAGGATAATTATTGGGTATTTATACAATAAAAATGCAGAAAGAAATTGATTGAATTCCTTTAAAAATTAGGAAAAATTATGTAAAATGCATGTATAGGTTCATAAACTAAATGATTATGCAAATGCTATTTTGAAAGTATATATATACAATTTAAAAATATGAGGAAAAAATTGAGTATCAACATCGTGTTGTGAGTGTTAATGCATGAAGGGCCATGCCATGTTATGAGAGTTAATGCATGAAGGGTGATGCCGTGCCATTTCTATTGATTTATACTATGAGTGAGAGTAAAAGCACGAAGGGTGATGCCGTGCAATTTTCTTGGTTGTGATTAATTATTTTATTGGTTATAAGCATATTGATTGTTCTGGTTATCATTTCTGTTGTATCTCTCGTGTCTCGTATCCCCTTAGCCCGATAGTACGTGCTTAGCTTTTATTGTTGTTGTCTAGTATATATACTGTTATCTGCATAGGTTTATCATGTAGGTGTCTTGTCATAGCCTTGTCACTACTTCGTCGAGGTTAGGCTCGACATTTACGAGTACATGGGGTGGTTGTACTCATACTACACTCTGCATTTATTGTACAAATTTTGGTACCGAACCTAGCTGTTCTTGAGTTGGAGCAGCTTGGAGTTGTTCATTCGGAGATTCGAGGTAGATCTGCTGGCGTTCACAGACCTTGAAGTCCCCTTCTATTTTTCCTATTTCATTATTTCTTTTCTTTCAAAATAGTTGTACTTTTTTCAGACTCTATTTGTAGTAAATTCTAGAAGCTCGTGAGTTGTGACTCCAGATCCGTATTGTAGCAGATGTTGGGCTTTTATGTTATTCAGCATTTTATTTTATCTCATTTGGGCTTAATTGACTTTATATATTGAATTTGATTTAAAATTGAAAATGGTTCGCTAACGTTAGCTTGCCTAGCAAGTGAAATGTTAGGTGCTATCACAGTCCTGAAGGTGGGAATTCTGGGTCTTAAAAAATTGATATTAGAGCACTAGGTTTCCTAGGTCTCGCAAGTCATGAGCAGGCTTAGTAAAGTCAGGAGGATCGGTACGGAGACGTCTGTACTTATCTTCAAGAGGTTATGAAGTTTAGGAACAAATTTCACTTTTATTCTTCTCTGTCATGTGATTTTGTTCTCTCATTGCTAATTGAACTCTTCTACTTTTGTTCTTTCGCAGATGGAGAGAACACGTACTGCATCTTCAGCTGAGCAGCAACTAGAGACCCAAGTGGCAGCTCTTACGAGGGCAGAAGTCGAGGTCGAGATCGTGCCAGAGGCCGAAGCAGGGGTAGAGCTCAGCCCAGAGCTCAAGAAGCAGCACTAGCAGTGGAGCCTCAGGTGGAGTTTTAAGAGGAGGTTCCAGTCTAGACTGTGCCTATTGGACCAGCTTATGTCCCGGAGGGGTTCAACGCAACCCTAGTGCTTCAGGACGCTTTGATCCATTTGCTATGCCTTTTGGAGAGTGTGGCTAGGCTGGTACATTTCCTATGACACCAGCCATCTCTCAGGATGAGGTAGGAGCACATACTCCCGCTACTCACACTCCGAAGCAGATGGCTTCCCAGTTTAGGACTCCAGCAGCCCATCCAGTTGGGTTAGTTCATCTAGTTATTGCGGCACAAGCCCGATGATGGACCAACTATGTCTTCTCAGGGCTTATTGAGATTGGACAAGTTCACTAAGCTCTTTCCAGTTCACTTCAGTGGTGCATCTTCTGACGACCCATATGATTATCTTGACCGCTGCCATGAGGTGCTGCGGAACATGGGGATAGTGGAGACCAATGGGTTCGATTTTGTTGTGTTCCAGATGATGGGTTATGCCAAGAGATAGTGGAAGGACTTTGTATCGACTAGACCAACTAGGTCGTCTTCTTTTACTTGGGACCAGTTCTCTCAGATATTTCTTGAGAAGTTCCTTCATATTACATTGAGAGAGGACTATCATAGGTAGTTCGAGTATCTTCAGTAAGGCACTATGTCTGTTACCCAGTTTGAGATCCGCTTTGTGGATCAGGCCCGTCATGCTATTCTTCTACTTCCTACCGAGAGAGAGAGGGTGAGGAGGTTTGTTGACGGACTTGCTCAGCCTATCCGAGGCACATTCCTAGATTTTACCCTAGAGCATCGAGTAGTTCGCAACATCACGATTCTTGTGCCATGGTTCCAGAACCAGGTGCTTCACTGCCCGCTCGGCCAGCTAGAGGTAGGGGTCAGACAGCTAGAGGTAGAGGCAGGCCGCTAGAGATAGAGGCCAGCTAGCTTGGGTCTGTTCTAGAGATGTAGTTCAGAGTGGTGGGGCCCAACCCTGATGCTATACTTTTCCAACCAGGTCTGAGGCTGAGTCATCTGAAGGTGTTATCACAAGTACTGTTTCAGTTTACAGTAGAGATGCTTCAGTTCTATTTGATCCGAGTTCTACTTATTCTTATGTGTCATCCTATTTTGCTTTATATTTGGTTGTGCCTCGTGATTCTTTGAGTGCTCATGTGCATGTGTCCACACTTGTGGGAGATTTTATTATTATAAATTGTATTTATCATTCATGTGTGGTTACCATTGGGAGTATTTAGACTAGTGTAGATCTTCTACTTCTCAATATGGTAGACTTTGATGTTATCTTGGGTAAGGATTGGCTGTCACCGTATCACGCTATATTGGATTTTCATGCCAAGATGATGACCTTATCTTTGCCGGGGTTGCCTCTATTAGAGTAGAGAGGGACTCCTGGCCATTCTACCAGCTGGGTTATCTCTTATGTGCAGGCTTGGCATATGGTCGAGAAGGGGTGTCTAGCTTATTTGGCTTATGTCTGCGATTCTAGAATGAAGGTTCCTTCCATGGATTCAGTACCAATTGTTTGTGAGTTTCTAAAGGGGTTTACTATAGACCTGCCAAGGATTCCACCCGACATGGATATTGACTTTAATATTGATTTGGCTCCGGGCACTCAACCCATTTCCATTTAGGGATATCGTATGGCCCCACTAGTGTTGAAAGAATTGAAGGAACAATTGCAATATTTGCTTGATAAGGGCTTTATTAGACATAGTGTCTCACCCTGGGGTGCGCCCGTGTTATTTGTGAAGAAGAAAGATGGATCGATCAGGATGTGCCTAGACTACTGGCAATTGAACAAAGTCACCATCAAGAACAAGTACCAATTTCCGAGGATTGATCACTTATTTGATCAGCTTCACAGGGTGACAAGGTGTTTTCAAAGATAGATTTTAGGTATAGCTACCATCAGTTGAGGATTAGGGAATCCGACGTCCCTAAGATAGCTTTTCGGATCAGTATGAGCATTATGAGTTTCTAGTGATGTCATTCGGGCTGACAAATACCCTAGCAGCTTTCATGGATTTGATGAATCGGGTGTTCAAGCCTTAACTGGGTTCGTTTATGATTGTTTTTATCGATGATATCTTGATCTACTCCCGCAGATGAGAGGAGCATGAGAAGCATCTTCAGATCGCAGTTCAGAATTTGAGAGATAGCCATTTGTATGCTGAGTTTTCAAAATGCAAGTTTTGGTTGGACTCAGTTGCTTTTTTGGGGCTTGTTGCATCAACAGAGGGCATTCAGGTGGATCCTAAGAAGATTGAGGCAGTTCAGAACTAGCCTATACCCACTTCAGCTATAGAGATTCGGAGTTTCTTGGGATTGGCGGGTTATTACCGTCGGTTTGTGGAGGGGTTCTTATCTATAGCAGCCCCATTGACCAGGTTGACCCAGAAGGGTGCCCCATTCAGATGGTCAGACGAGCGTGAGGTGAGCTTTCAAAAGCTCAAGATTGCTTTGACTAAGGCACCGGTGCTGGTGTTGCCCACAGGTTCAGGATCTTATACAGTATATTGTGATACATCTCGTATTGGACTTGGTACAGTATTGATGCAGGGTGGCAAGGTGATTGCATATGCGTAGCGACAACTGAAGGTTCACGAGAAGAATTACCTTGTTCATGACTTAGCATTGACAACCATTGTTCATGTGCTAAAGATTTGGAGGCACTATTTTTACGTGCGTGTCGTTTGAGGTAATCACGGATCATTGGAGCTTGCAGTATTTGTTCAAGAAAAATGAGCTCAATTTGAGGCAGAGGAGGTGGTTAAGCTATTGAAAGACTATGATATCACCATCTTGTATCGCCCCTGGAAGGATAATATGCCTTGAGTAGAAAGTCAGTCAGTATGGGTAGCCTTGCATACATTCCAGTCGATGAGAGACCGCTTGCATTAGATGTTCAAGCCTTGGCCAATCAGTTCTTGAGCTTGAATGTTTCTGAGCCCAGTCGTGTTCTAGCTTGTACAGTCTCCTGGTCTTCATTATTTGTGCGCATCAGGGAGTAACAGTATGATGACCCTCATTTTCTTGTCCTTAGGTACACAGTGCTTCACGATGATGCCAAGCAGGTTACGATTGAAGATGATGGAGTTTTGAGGATGAAAGTTCTTGTTTGTATGCCTAATGTGGATGAACTTTGTGAGTTGATTCTTGAGAAGGCTCACAGTTCCCAATATTCCATTCATCCGGGCGCCGCCAAGATACATCAGGATTCACGGCAATATTACTGATGGAGGAGAATGAAGAAGAATATAATTGCATATGTAGCTCAGTGTCTAAATTGTCAGCACGTAAAGTATGAGCATCTAAGACCTGGTGGTTTGCTTCAAAAGTTAGAGATACTTGAGCGAAAGTGGGAGCGTATCACTATGGATTTTGTTGTTGGACTCCCATGGACTCAAAAGAAGTTTGATGCAGTTTGGGTTATTGCGGACAGGCTGACCAAGTCAGTGTATTTCATTCCTGTGGCAATTACCTATTCTTCAGAGCGGTTGGAAGGGAATTATATCCGCGAGATCTTTTGCCTTCACGGTGTGCCCGTGTCAATCATTTCTAATCAAGGTACTCAGTTCACCTCGCACTTTCGGAGGGTAGTACAGTGTGAGTTGGGCATGCGCAGTTAGTTGATCACAACATTTTACCCTTAGACAGATGGACAGTACGAGCGCACTATTTATATATTAGAAGATATGCTCTGCGCTTGTGTTATGGACTTCAGAGGTTCTTGGGATCAGTTCTTGCCACTTGCGGAGTTTTCCTACAACAACAGCTACCAGTGGAGCATTTAGATGGCTCCCTATGAGGTATTATACGCTAGGCAGTGTCGATGTCCAGCTGGATGGTTCGAGCCGGGGGAGGCTCGGTTGTTGGGTACAGACTTGGTACAGTACGACTTGGATAAAGTCAAGATTATTCAGGATCGACTTCGCATAGCTCAGTCTTGGCAGAAGAGTTATTTCGACCGTAGAGTTCTTGATGTTGCATTCATGGTTAGAGAGTGGGTATTGCTCTGGGTTCCTCCTATGTAGGGTGTGATGAGGTTTGGAAAAAAGGGCAAGTTGAGCCCTAGGTATATCAGAACTTTTGAGATTCTTCAGAGAGTGGGTGAGGTGGATTACAAGCTCGCACTGCCACCTGGTTTATCAGTAGTTCATCTGGTTTTCCATGTGTCCATGCTCCGAAAGTATCACGACGATCTGACCCACATGTTAGATTTTAGCTTTGTCCAGTTGGACAAGGATTTGACTTATGAGGAGGAGCCAATGACTATTCTAGCCCGGCAGGTTTGTCAGTTGAGGTCAAGAGTTATCCTTCAATTCTAGTGCAGTGGAGAGGTCACCCCATCGAGGCAACTACTTGGGAGTCCTAGTCGGACATCAGAGTAGATATCTCCACCTTATCACCAGTCCAAGTATCACTACCAGAAAATAAGCCTATGGGAACAATTTTTTTGGTAACAGTTCACAAACCTTTGCCATTGAGGTGATTTAGTAACGTTTCAAACCGTTACAATAGAATTTGGGAGGTATCAGCACACTTTAGACCTCAAACCGTTGCAAATGTAACAAAACTGTTTCCATAGAGTTATGTATTGCAACGGATTTGTTAACCGTCCTAATAGAAATGTATATGGCATTGGTTTTGGGAAAAAAAATTCTATGGAAACGGGTATTCAATTCCCTTATTTTTTCTGCTGAAAATTTTAGTGGCCCGCCAAGCTAGTGACATATCATTTTCTTATTTTTTTAATTTTTAACATTGCTGGCGTAACTCCCAAAGTCCCAAACGTATCCCCAATACTGTATCCAAACGTACTCTCTCATCGATACACCGGAGCTCCTCGTCGATTCACCCAAAATTGCCTCTCTGATCTTTTTCCTTTTCATCTTTGCTGAGTTTAATGGCCGAGGTTCATCAAATGCTTCTTCATTAGACCACCATAATAATCAAACCCTAGAGTTCCCAAAGCCCAAAACCCCAAGGACAGTTCCATCGGTCTTTCCTGTACTTCGCCGGCACTTCTTCAAGGACAGTTGCTTCTTCGGCACTTCTCCCGCACTCCTTCCCCAAATCCCCAAATCCCCAAATTAATTTATTGTTGAGAGGTGATTCTTTTATTTTGATTGTTCTTTTATCCGGGTTTTTTTAATAGAAAGGTAACAGATTTATCAATAATTTTTTTGTCTAACGTTTCTTTTGGATTTTCAGGTGGTAACCTTAGATATGTTGCTTCATCTGGTGCAGATAGCCGATCTTTTTTTTGTTTTTGGTTGTTTCTCTTTGGGTTTTTCTTTCTTTGTTTCAAGCTTTTGATTTTCTAATGTTGGTTCCAGGTTTATCTGCATTTTTTTTTCTTATTTGACATATCTGTATCTACACTCAATTTTTGAGAAAAACGAAAAGCTTGAGGAATCAGAGCAAAAAGGAAATAGTGTCGTATGTGAGCTTGTTGCTGTATGGAGTGGGAGGTATAGTGGTGGCGGGGATGGCAATACTGGTTGCATTTCAGGAAAAACTTGTCCACGTGCCGGTGTTGCCTGGACTCACAAATTCATATCCAATTACTCCGGCTCGGCATCGGCTCCTTTACAAAGATGTGTGGCTTAGAGCTTCTGATGGAGTTCGCCTTCATTCTTGGTTCATTAAGCTTTTCCCTGACTGTAGAGGTCTGCTCTACCTGAATCTCATTTTTCGGCTTTTGCGATGTATAAGTTTAGTGAGATTTGCATTCGATCTAATTACACTGAAAAATTCGGGAAGTAGGTTGTTATGTAGCTTGACTTTGTGATTTTGAAGTAAGTGTTGTTGGATTATACAAAAAAAATTGAAATTGCTTCTAAATTTGGTTGCCCCTCGGGGTATGGGTAAGGTCTGCGTACATATTACCCTCCCCAGATCCCACTTGTGGGAATACACTGAGTTGTTGTTGTTGTTGTTGCTTCTGAATTTGGTGATTATTTTTTACCTAATTTCAGTTGTACAACTATTTTTTTAGGGTTTAACCTGAATTGTTGTGCGAGAATTTTGTTAAACTGATCTGGAGTTACTTTGACCAAATAAGCATGGTTGATGTGATTGTTTGATTTGCTCGTCAATTTCTATGGTGAGACTTCATATTGGAGGATTTTACTTAGTGATTGACTCTCCGGATAATTTGAGTGTGAAAATGAGCTAAAATTTTCATATAAAATGATTATTTCTGTGTCGAAAAGTTCAGTATTTGCTAAAATATAGTGGTGGCGAACTGTTAAGAATACTACTACTGATGCACATCAACATCTGCTAGCTCAAGTAAAAAATCCTCATTGTAAAATAGTGTGTATGATAGTGTTATTCTGTTGCCAAGCCAAGAAGTATGGATCTGATGACAGGATGTGCTAGTCAGCCATCTCCCAATGGAATAAAGAACCTAAATACAACTATACGATATCAACATTTACCTTCGAACTCCATAATTCAGTAGCTCATTTGTGCTCAAGTAAAAAATCCTCATTGTAAAATAGTATGTATGATAGTGTTATTCTGTTGCCAAGCCAAGAAGTATGGATCTGATGACAGGATGTGCTAGTCAGCCATCTCCCAGTGGAATAAAGAACCTAAATACAACTATACGATATCAACATTCACCTTCGAACTCCATAATTCAGTAGCTCATTTGTGCATTCAAACTAAATGTCTACACTACATTTAGCAACCTATCTGGAGCATGCCCCAATATGATGTTTCCATGTTGTTTCTTCTGATATAGGAAATGATGCTGCTAGTATTTTGCATTTATGTTGGATGTGTTATCCACTTGTGATTAGTTTTTGATTGCTGGTTCAACGTACTTTAAGCTAAGACAGCGTTTTGATTCTGCAGGCCCAACTATCATCTTTTTCTAAGAAAATGCAGGAAGTATCCTTTTATTTATAAGGTCTTATTGAATGATTTACATACCTTGTTTCCATATTCCTTTTCTTGATTTACCTCTTGCACTTCATTTCATATAAGTCAACCCTATCCCGTTTGGTTATCCTTTACTAGTTAATTGTAGATATCGCGCACCGTCTTGAAATGGTTCGAATAATGTTACAACATCTTCAATGCAAAGTTTTTATGCTTTCATACCGAGGGTATAAATCACTTCCCTGTATTTAACAGTTTCCTGTCTGTGCTTTGCTTTAACAATGCTGGTGTCCTTTTTTATTTTTTTATTTCTAATATTTTTGTTGTAAAAAAGTTATGGAGCCAGTGATGGATACCCTTCTCAACACGGGATCATAAAGGATGCTCAAGTTTTTTAGTTTCCCCACTTCCATAGATTTTTACGTAAGATCTATAGATGAAATTACATATTTATGCTTGTCTCTTTCAAAAGGCTGCACTGGATCAATTAGTTCAGAGGACTGATATTGACACATCAAGTATAGCAGTCTTTGGAAGGTCAATTGGAGGAGCTGTTGGATCTGTTCTTACCAAAAACAATCCTGACAAGGTATTGTAGCAAAAGAAATCAGTCTACTTTATTAAGTTTCTTTCAAACTTATATTCTCTGTGAGTACTCTTAGCTCCACCTGATTGACGTTAATAACTTTAGAGGCACTCTTTCGAGCTTTCAAGACATAACTAAACAAATCTGAGTTATCACCAGAATGGGAGGGGCAACTTATAACAAATTACTCAGTAAAAATGAAAAGCTACTTTTCTTTCTTCTTGGATGTAAAGAATAATCTTTCGCGTCCAAATTATTGACCATAAGATAAGATATCACCCTATAATATAGTTATTTTGTATAGTGTATGCAAAATTTACAGGCTACTCTTCGATTATGTGGGATATCTCATTTTTGTGATTTGAGTTTAATTTTTGTTTTGTCACTTTATAGAGGATTTTGGGAGGATGTACTGCTCCATTTTTTTCCTGAATAAAATAGAGATTAATGTAAACTTATGGTGTTGATCTCTTGGGTGTATACCCCATATGATTTACTCATGGCTGTAATGTTCTTTAAGTATATGATCCTCTTTTGTGCTTATTTGTTCATTATGTAGACTAGAAACTAATCGTGCTCTACCCGTCTTCAATAGTACACCCAGTTGAAACCTGAGTTTGCATAATCTTAGTCCATTATCACATACTCTTGATCTTCATCCATCATTAGTTCATTACATCCAGTTCATGCATAGGAGAAAGGATTGGTATCTAAAAGAATGCAGTAGTAGTCTACTCTTCTACTGAATCTTTATTGGTATTAAAAATCACATTACCTCCACATGCCAAGTAACGTTATTTTGGGGTGTGGCACAAAATCTCCCTTTCCTTAATTTAGCTTCATGGTTTGATGTGAATAACACATCTAGATTCTGGTAATTCTATTGGTATTCTTCAGTTGATCCAGTTTGTTAGACGATCCCTGAATTGATATGCCTTGAGTATAGTTTTCTTGTTTGATATCTAGTTCCTTGCTTATGGATTTCTTGTTTGATGTGTGTGGTAGCGTCTGATTAATTTTTGAGCTGCTTTTGCTGCCGATTATGTGTAGTTGATTAAGCATGTATATTGGTCAAGTTGTTCATAAGAATAGAGTCCTCGTCATTTTGTTTTGTGGAATCTATATGCACAACCTTTTTGTTACTTTTTTTCTGTGTCTCTCTTTCTGGGTTTTATTCCAGAGTTTTTCGATTCCAAGGTGTTTAAACTGCTGAAGGTGTTTATAACTTGTACATGTTTTTGACATTCCTGACGAGGCAAAATAATAGGTTTTTGAATCAGTTTGTAGTGTTTGGAGAAAGTATAAGAGTCAATTGAAGACAACTCACTTCACATCCTATGAGAATGATGAGCTTCGAATGGAGAATAGGCCAGTAGATATTCCAGAATCTCACTTTAAGGATCTTCTTAAATATTGGAACTCCGATACTCACAAGGTAATTACATCTAGAATCTTTTGTCTTGTTTTAACATAATTGTTTTTTGGTGCCTGAGTCAAAATAATCAAAAGTAAAATTCATTTTGCTGCCCATATGTGCCAAACTAGGTTGTATAAAGAATATACCTATCTTGGTATAATGTAATATACCAAACTCCGAATATACCAAACTAGGTTGTATAAAAAATTATAGACTCAATGTAATAATGTAATCTAGCATATACCTATGTTGGTCATTTCTTCAGTTGCTAGCTGTTTTGGTTGAAGCAACTAGGTTGGTTATGGTTCAAATCTTGTTGAATTCAAAGAGAATTAGTTTTAAACCTATAGCTACTTTATACTATGTTGCTCCTAGTTGTCAAAAGAATCAGAAGTAAAAGAATCATAAGCCTTACATTTAAAATGGTTTAGATGTTGATAGATGCATTCAAGAATACTTATAATTCGAGGACTAAAAGGTGAGTTTTTAATGGGTCACATGATGGTTCCAAGCCAATTTGGTGGAATATTCACATGCTTGAAAGGTAATAACTTTATTTATCCTCTTTTGTAGGTGGAGTAGATCAAGAAATGGATGATGAAGAACTAGACCTTACTTGAAATGAATTATGAATTGTTATAGATGAATGTTCTAGGAATCTTTTGTTACCAACATTTTTGAACTTATTTCCTCTCTTGAAATGTACTAAACTTATGCACTCATGGGGTAGAATATTTTCTTTATGGATATTATTTGTTTGATGGATAATTTTGTATTAATAATAGTTTTATTTTATGATGTATTTAAATTTGAGTGTTATTATAATTTATTATATGTATAAATATTTATTTATAATAGGTGCTATATTTTAGTTTAACTGTACTGATACAATAGCCTACCAGAACCGTTGCAATAGGACACAAATGGCGTTCCAGTAGACAATGTAAACTGTTGCAATATGTCCCATAAACTGTTCCAAAATGATCTACAAACCGTTCCAAATACAAATATAACTGTTACGATAGCCTAAACAAACCGTAGCTATATCCAACATAACCGTAGCAATAGCTTACATAAATGTTGCTTTAAATAATATGGTAACAGTTAAAAACTGTTGTATAAATAATATAGTAACGATTTAAAACTGTTCCAATTGAAGAAGATAGCCGTTCCAACAGAGAAAGGGAAAACCGTTGCGATAGACGTATCTACTGTCACGGCGATGCAAACCGTTGCAAGAAGCGTTCCAGTAGACCTATGGGCACACCGACCGATGTGACGGTCTTTAAACTGTTCCAATATCCCTATGGCAACGATTTGGCAGTCTGTGGGATCGATTTTTCAACCGTTACCATAGACCAATTTTTCAGTAGTGTACTTTTCTATGTTCGTTCGAGGATGAACTGTTATTTTAGAGGTGGAGAATGTGAGGACTAGATAGGTCATCTTATGTTTTTAAACCTAATTCTATGCTTTGAAGCCTTAAATACCTCATTTTGGTCCTCCTCAATTTACGTGCACAGTCCGGGCGTGTTTCCGAAAAGCTTTTATGTTAAAAACTGAGAAAATATGAAATTTTTGCTTTAAATCTATTTGAGTTGACTTCGGTCAACGCTTTGAGAAAATGGACCCGCATTCATATTTTGACGGTCCCGGTGAGTCTGTATTGTGATTTGGAACTTGGGCGTATGCCCAGAATCAGATTCGGAAGTCCCTAGCCCGAGTTATTGGACTTTGTTGAAATTTGAAAGTTAAAGGCTTAATGGATTTGAAATGTTTGACCAATGATTGACTTTTTGGATATAGGGCATGTATTTTGGTTTCAGAACCTGATATAGGCCAAATACTATATTTATGACTTATCTGTCAAATTTGGTGGGAAACGGAGTTGGTTTGATGTGATTCAGATGTTCGGTTGTGAAAATAGAAGTTTCAAAGTTTTCTTGAAAATTTTATTTGATTTGGTGTTCAATTGAGTGTTCTAGGTGATATTTTGACGATTTGATCGCGCGAGCAAGTTCATATGATGTTTTTAGACTTGTGTGCACTTTTTTGTTCAGAGCCCCGAGGGCTTCGGTGAGTTTTGAGATAGGCCATGGTGTGAAATTTGGACTTAGAACATTGCTGGTATGTTTCAGGTCTAGTGTAGGCCTCAGACCTCGCAATTGCGAGGCCAGGCATCTCATTTGTCATGACACAAATCAATGGGCCGTGACGGGCACCCGGTACCTTACTTAACCAAGTACCAACATTAATATCTTTCTTATTGTACTTCTATTGAAAAATGGGCAAAACGGACCGTTATGGGCTAACCAAAATAAAACATAGTGGAATACTCAATATAGGATGACCCAACCTGATATAAAAACTTATACATATGATATACGGGCCTATAAGGCCAATATGATCATTTGTAAACTCAAAACATAGGCCGGAAAGGCCATACAAGCATTCGTATACATGACATCTGTCTACAAGCCTCTAAGAGTACACACTTAACATAAAGGTTGGGATAGGGCTCCGCCACACCAAGCAATACGCGTCTAAATCATACTGATCTAACAAGCAACTCCGGAGCAAATGGAGCGCACCAACATCTTCCGCTGAGCTGATAGCCTACTTGGAGGACTCTTGACCTGTCTATTGGGACCTGCGGGCATGAAACGCAGCGTCCTCTGGCAAAAGGGACGTTAGTACGAATAATGTACCGAGTATGTAAGGCACATAAATAAGTACATAAAAGATACGAAAGAAATATAGAGTAAATGACTGAACCTGTAAGTCTGGATAACTCTATAAATCATGAAATACTTATAGTGTCATGCATATGTGTATGAATGTCATGTCACGCATAGGTACATATGTTCATAACATAATCAAGCCTCTGAGGGCATTCTATCATATCATCTCGGCCACTGTGGGCAGAATCATCAACGTATACTAGATGATCAAGTGGTGGTGCATATATAACGGTATAACCTTTTCCCATATCTCATATCTCATATATATATATATATACACACACACACATACATATATATGCGTATATGACGCCATCTGGTCATGTGTCAATGTACATGAGTGCAATGCATGAGAAGTATGTCAATAAAATCTCTTGGAATGTCATAAGACCATTATGCCTTTGATTAATATCATGAAATACACTTTACCAACTTACGTATTTTCTGAGACCCATGAACAGAGGATATAATAATACGTCGCACGGGGAATCAATGATATAGACACCCCTAATACTTCTATGAATGGAGTCATTTATGAAAGTTGTGTGTTAGCTCGTTTCATTTGTATCGCATGAATCATGCCAAAAGGAAAGAAGGGATAACATTAACATACCTGAGTCGGTTCTCTGGAAAATCCCTCTAACACATGACAATTGCAACAAAACACGTTGCAATAAGATTGGAGTAGGAAAAATCTATATGATGCTCTTGAGAAAGATTGAACCGTACTCCCTTAGAATCGCAAAACCCGTTGTTATTACGCAGTATAATTTCGTATGCAATTTTTCCTTAAGATTGTTACTTTTCTGAATTCTTATCCATCTCTCTTAATTCTATACAGAATCAGTATCACTACACAAGTTGAAAAGTGAGTATATAAACTATAACAGAATATTCCCTAGATATTGATATTCTTCATTTGTTCCGTTAGAGCTATAATGCCATCTGGGACTTGTACAAGGATAACTTATTAGTGAAGTCAAAAGTCCTAAGAAAGATAAATACGTGGTAGAGGTCTTAAATGTTCCACCTTTTAAAATGATTCAAGAGTCATATAATTGGGCTTTGAGCCCTTCCACACTTTTGCCACGTTTTGCGGGGGGTTGGGGAGGGGGTGGGTTGCGGAGGGGTGGGATAAGCTTATCCAAAAATTATCCACCCATTTCCTTATTTAATTGTTAATCCCTTACTAATTTAATAATTAACTAATTATCCACATAATTAAGAATTATCTCAAATTACTTAAAATACTACTCACTTTTAACACACTTTGTACACCTTACTATTATGGTCATGTGATACCTTGTATGGCAATAGCTCATATATACCGAAAATTATAGCCCGGACCGTATTTTATCCCAAAATATCAAACTTCCACGAAACTCATTTTCTTCGATTTACTTACCCTTTTACCTTCACGAATTTACTTATCACTTGGTTGAAATAGCATAATGCTTATGATATCATTCCTGAACTTACCTCGCTTACGATGAAACTTTAACATAGGAAAATGCGGAATGTAATATCTCATTTTCAAGCTTATATCAATCTACTTATAGCGTACTTTCACATACAAAAACATGAGGTGTAACATCATTTCCCCCTTTGGAACATGTTGATACCCAATTTTTCGCTATATATTTTTAATTATGCAAAATACCTTCAAAATAGCATATATAAATGCATATATAAGCATGCCCAAGGCTTTTATTATTTTTTCCATAATTTTAAAGGTTTAAATTGATTTATTTTTCTCTTTTTTATCCATAAAACCCAATAATTATTTCCAAAATTATTGTTTTGATAATTCATCTATTGAATTTTTATATTTATGCCAAAATATATCTAAGGTAATTTTTATATATATTTTGCAATTACATTTAGTATTATTAAAGCTAAATTGCACATAATTGCAATATTAGCCCTTTTAATATATAATTATGTTTTATATGCATAAAATTGGATCCTGTATTTTTAAATTGCAAATTATGTATCTTAAATCATTTTAGCATTCAAAATTATTTTTCTGAAATTATTTACTATTTTTTATAAATTAAATAGGGAAAAACTGATTATTTAAATTATAGCCAAATTGACTTTCAATTATAGCCAAACCAGGAGCCCAATTCCCAGTCCAATTTTACAATTAAAACCCGACCCGCACCCTATTAAACCATACCCAAATCCGGAACCCAACCTACCCTTTTTAATCTCGACCGTTGATCTCCCAGATACGGTCCATGTTATTTCTTTCCTTTTTTAATCCAACGACCCCCCAAACCCTACCCCGTTTTCTAATTTGCACCGCCCTTGAATCCTTTCCTCTCCAAATTCTCTCTGATACCTAACTCAAACCCTAATCGCCATCACCACCGTGAACCCCTCCTATGATATTTCTATGTCTTCTCTGACCGGACCTGGTCTTCCACACGCCATGACTCTTCGATTTCTTGGATACTTAAGATCTTCTCAAGGGAACCCCAACTGGTTCCGATTTGGAACTCTATTTATCAGCATGTCTCAGGCCATTTTACGTTTGTGAGTAAGAACTTCTTCTTGTTTTATTACGGATCTATGGGTTCTTAACCTATTCTATCATCTCTACAACTTTTCTGGAAACCCTAGCTTTAAATCCTCCGATCTTTTTAGATCTGTGATGGATCTATCTTTCTTTAAAGGTTCTCACCTATTTTCCTCAAAAGATTTCTCTAATTTCAAACGATTTCCTCATTTTCCAGACTAGCGTTTCAAAACCCTTTTGCAAAAATGATTTCTTTCTAATTTTTAGCAATTACTTTGTGATTTTTAACATGTTTAAACATTATTTGAGTCTTTTATTTCGCTCGATTCATTTTCGTTAAGAAACCCTAATACTTCTGAATTCGATTCGAAGTTTAAGTCTTTTTGCGATGTGTTTTCATGTCTCTCATGAACATTCTAGGTTTCATGTATGTTCTATATGCTCTTGTGCTTCCTGCTCTAATCTGTTCTTAGAATTTCTCTGATTTTGTTCAAACATGTTATTTATCATTTAATAGGTCCGACTATGTATTTTATTGATTATGCACATGATAATTTATATTGATTTTTGCGTAATCTCCTTGGACCTGCGATATCTTCCCTGAATATGTGATTTTATGTATTTTCCTTGTAATTATGTACTGATTTTTCGAATTGCTTCCTTACTTTTGTGATACTTTCCTTAGTTGATGCTGATTCTCTCTGATTTTCAATCTCATTCGTGATTCTTTGAACTAACTTTCGGAACTAAAATTGTACTCTATCTTATTTATGTGCACAAATATGCTATTAGTTATTTAACGTGTACTTCCCTCACTTGAAAATATTCTGTACTTAGTCCTTATTACGTGCCACATGTTTTTACTACTCCTATTGTGGTAAAATCAGTTTTATAAGTAATTTGTTTCCCTATTTGATACAACTTGTACCCGTTTGAACTGTGATTCCCTAATTGAAGGAAGTCCGAGTCTTTAATTGATTCTGATTTGTATTATTTCTATAATTGTGCCAAGTCAGTACTTATTACCTTATTTTCCTGCCTGTTCTAAAACTATAAATACTCTACCCTCTCTTAAGTATAGCAGACGAACAATTATACTGTTCTGAACTCTCTCTTACACACATACATACTCTCTTACTTGATACTCAGTTGACTGCAAGCCAAAACTGAGTAGTTACATTGCTCTACTGCTCTATTATTCTACTACTCTACTGCTCTACACACCACTGCTCTACTTCCCTTCATCGTACTGCTCTTCACTCCTCACTCTACACCTATTCTCTCATTTTTACTTGTATATTTTCAGTTTAATTTATAACATCCAAAACAATATGTCTCTATTTGTATTGCACTTTCTTTTGTTTCTCTTATGCTTCTACTTGTGGTTCTGCTGTCTCCCTTGCAATTAGCATGCCTATTTTGCCATGTGATTACCCTGTAATTTAATATGTCTACTGCTTTCTTACATTTTCTACTACTATTCTTCCCTGCCCCCTAACCCCCAATGCATTATAAGCATGACACCTAGTTACTATGTGATCCCTTTCCCCTAAACCTAATGTGTAACTCTGTTTAGCACTCCTTAAATCTAATACTGTTACCATGTTAGAAACCATTCCTATAGGGTTTTACTATACTTGCCTTATCATGTTTAGTAGGATTTTACTATACTTGCCTTACCATGTTTAGTAGGATTTTACTATACTTGCCTTACCATGTTAGAAATCATGTTTAATAGGTCTCAAAATAAGTTTTACAAACAGATGCCATACCTATAGGATATAATTTAATCCAGCTTCTATTATAACAAGTGTTACATATTTTCTTTCTTTGTCATCATGTCTGCAAAGTTTCTGAAATCAGTGTTAAACAACTAGATGCATGCCTATAGGGAATAACTCTAGAAATTCTGCCTATAGATCTCAACTAGTTAGTTAAATAAATCAACCATACCACATTTTACTTCGTTTTGAAACTAGTTTAATTAATAGTTTATTTTATTTAAAACAAGTTCTTTCAAAAACTGCCTTGATTTGTCATTTGATATCATGCCTATAAGGATTCAAGAGTCCACTTTAAAACCTGCCTTGTTTCACTATATAAAATATAGTCATCTGTATTTCGCACATAGGAAAGCCTTAGGCAATCAATTTTAAATAAAACCAGAATCATCTTTGCGATAAGTGTTTAACTATCAACGTGTTAAAATCAGTAGGCAAGCCTGATTCAGACTTTTTTTCTGAGTCAAGTAATAAATTTGGTTCTACTGTTTTCACTTGAATACTTTGTTAGAATCTGAATGTAGACCTTAATTGTGTATGAGTAATGCTGTGTATGTGCATAACTTGTGGAGGTATATCTGAGCCTTATATCTGATTTCTGTGTTTTACCCTTAAACGCAGTCCTATGTGTTTTTATTTGTCGCCTAGTATTTTGCCCTTTAAACCTGAGGGTCTTCCTAGACCCTCTCCCCCCTTTATAGGATAGGGGTCCTAAATTCCTCCGGGACTGATAGGAATGGATGGGTAACAACATGCAATAAGGGTCGAGACCAACCTTCGCTTTAATAACCTTCAGGGGCGGGAAATGGTAGATATGGATATGATGACCGATGTGTTAATACCACGTGTAGCTCCTTTCCAAGGAGTGATTATCGGGCATTGTACTGATGTGATCCATATTATAAACAAACCTAGGACACCCCCTTTTATATTCACAAACATGCTTAGATTGTACTTCTTTCCATAATCTTTTTTTTATTATTAACTTTTTTTTTTCTTTTGAAACATCTGTTCTTTTAAACTTAAACCCCGTGCTATTTGAGCTATACTTGTTTATTTGCTAATTGTATAAATTCACACAAAAATTGTCTGGCCGGGAGCCACACTAGTGGATCTTGAGGGGTGCCTAACACCTTCCCCTTAGGATAATTTCAAGCCCTTACCCTATCTTTGGTTACCAAGCATAGTTATAAATGAACCCTATAGGCGCCCTAACACACCTTAAATCGTTAGGTGGTGACTCTTCAAAATGCAAAACCCTTTTCCCCAAAGGATCGAGTTGTCTCAACCAAAAATGTCATAAACTCAATTTTGCGAGAAAAAGGGCAGCATGGCGACTCCGCTGGGGATATTTAGGCTTCTACCATTTCATACTGTTTTTGTGAATTTGTACCCCCTCCTTATGTGCAATTATTTGTTTAATTCCTTTAAGCGTTTAATTTCTTCTTCAAGAGCAAACTGACGTATCTTTCTTGTTTCCTTTCTTTATAACTGCTTTAAATTATAAAACTACTGTATTTATCGCTTTCTTAACGTGCAAATACATGTCAACGTGCTTTTTATTATTTTATAATCATGCTCAACATCATACTCCACTCGTGCCAAACAAAATACTATAGCAACGCTTAATGAGTGATTGCGCCCTTTTTATATCATTACTCCTTAAATTCGTAATGGCTTATTTGCGGTAAAACTAGTCGATCAGCAATGCAGTCCACGATTCCGTGCCTTCCCTCTCGAGTTTTCTGCTTGAGGGTACCAATCTAAAACCCCATAGAAACCTTACTCTGTTTAAATTGTGCAAGCATCATGGTCAAACCTAGCTAGCCGGATCAGTTATGTTGTCTACATAATGATCCTTTAAGATAGCCTTGTCCAAAAGTCCACTGCGTTTCCTAAACCCAAATGGACATCATCACGTTCTTTGCATTAATTTGGAGAACTAAATGCAGATATGCTAATCATAAATGTATAAATAGTCGAGTTTGGTAGGGGTAAGGTCTAACCCTTTTGTTTTGTAGAAAATTAGGCACGAGGTCCCCAGCTTCGGAATGGTTAACATACCCCCACTCTTGCTAGACTGGTGGAGGAATCTTCCATCAGATGACAAATGAATGGAAAGAAAGGGCCGTCAAGACTAGCAAAAATCTAGATTATATGGAATACAGCCTGTTAAAACTGGAAGAAAAAGTAAGGAAAAGAGTCAACGACTGCCAGGGCACTAAGGGAAACGAAGAAGGACATCTGGCAAAAGTGTTCTTACTACTGAGCCTACGCGAGCTGGAGGATACGATCAATGAGAACATTCAACCTGAGGAAGATCCTCCTAGGACCAAATAGATTTAGGCGTACTCGCTTTCTAAATGTAATAAGGCAAAGTGCCAATAGTAACTCATTTTTATCATTATTTCAGTATCGTTTTGGGATTCGTCTGTTCTTACATTATGAAATGAAGTATTTATTGGCGTTAAAATTTCTCCAAGTCTATTTGTCGCTAGGCCTACCTCGGGCACAAAGAGGTTCCCAAATTAGGAAACGCTTACATTCCCGCACTGTGTGTTTAAGTATTGCAATACTTTTTATAATCCTCGCTGACTTGATTACCTTTTGATTTTATTATTTTCTTTCTTTTTATTATTCCCCTTCCCAAAGGTTAGTTCGTGCACTCTGGCATCATTATCCTATTTCACAAGATCCAGAGGCCCTCCACCTACTCCCTCTCTTAGTCCCATTAAAGGGAAGAACAAAGGAAAAATGGAAGATTTAAACAACATCAGGAAGGAGAACACAGCTGAATGGGTAGAGGCCACTTATGGCTAGGGTATTCAGGTTCCTAATGAGAATGTGTCACATCTTGAACAAAAACTGTTAAAATTCCAAGAAGAGCTCGATCAGGTTCAAAATCTGGCAAACCTGTCATTTTGTCCCAACACCCCAGATATCAACTACCCCAACGGTTAAAACCCTACACCTCCTCAAAATATCCCAAAATAGCAGAATCATCCCGCACCTCACTATCACGCTGCTCCACCAAAGAACCAATGTAACACCTACTATACCCCAAACAACACTCCAGTACTCATCCCAAAACCTTACACTCCACAAACGACCATTTCCACACCCATACACCAGGCCTCCATAATAATCCTATCTACGTGGAGACCATGACACATTCCACCCAACCTATCTCATGCACAGCTGAGTCTGATGAAAAGGATCATCTTATCAGAAACTTGGCCGAGGAACTTAAGAAACTGACCAGCCGGATTTAGGGCATTGAAGGAAGCAAAGGGATCGAGGGGCTGATCTATAAGGACCTTTGTGTATAGCCTGATGTCGAACTGCCTGAGGGGTACAAACCTCCTAAGTTCAAAATATTTGATGGTACGGGTGATCAAGGGTCCATCTGAGGACCTATTGTGACAAGCTGGTTGGAGTAAGGAAGGATGAAAGGATCCGCATAAAGCTGTTCATGAGGAGTTTGAAAGGAGATGCATTGTCTTAGTACATCAGCCAAGATCCCAAAAAGTGGTCAAGCTGGATGAGCATGGCATCTGACTTTATAGACAGATTCAGGTTTAATATAGAGAATGCACCAGACGTGTTCTATATCTAGAATTTTAAGAAGAAGCCCACAGAGACATTTCGCAAGTATGCTACTCGTTGGAGGTCTGAAGCTGCTAAGGTCAGACGTGCCTTAGAAGAGGAGCAAATGAACAAGTTCTTTGTCCAGAGTCAGGACCCGAAATACTATGAACGACTGCTGATGATTGAGAACCATAAGTTCTCTGACATTATCAAATTAGGTGAAATAATTGAAGAGGGTATTAAAAGTGGTATGGTCACAAATTTCGAAGCCTTGCAAGCTACAAATAAGGCTTTACAGTCTGGTGGTGTGTCCAAGAAAAGGGAGTTGGGGGCCATGATAGTTGCACAGAGGACCAAGTCTCCCCTCAAATACCAAACTTATACAACACCTCCACTCACATACCAACCAACCCCAAATTACCAAGCACCCTCACCCTCGTACCAAGCTCCGCCACCAACTTATCAATCATCTCCGCCTCCTACATATCAACCTACTTCACCCACATACTCCCAACCTGCTCATGTCTACCACACTTATAATTCTCAACCATCCCATTATCAATCACTCCCTGTAAACCAAAACTTCCCTAGACCTCGACCTAATTTTGATCGCAAAACTTTAAAATAATATACCGCCACCGCTAAACCCATCGACCAGTTGTATGAGAAGCTCAAAGTTGTTGGTTATGTCACCCCCATCCCTGCTGCAACCCCTGAGAATCCTTCTCAGTGAGTTAACCCAAACAAGTCCTGTGCATACCACTATGGCATGAAGTATCACACCATCGATGAATGCCGCTCTTTGAAAGACAAGATACAATCTTTGAATGATAATAAGATCATTGTGGCAAAGGAACCCGCTCCAAACGTACGCAACAATCCTCTGCCAGACCATAAGGGTGGAGTTATCCACATGATTGAAGTAGAAGATGACTGGGATCCCAAGGGATCAATCGGGTTGATCGCAGAAGGTGATGACCCAAAAAAACCGGCAATTACTCTCAATCCAATCATAGTCCAGATCCAACCGTCTGAAGACGCTGAGATGAATATGTCTATACCTCTTGAGTTTGAAGTAGTGCCACCCGCAAAAACAACGGTACCAATCAAAGTTGAATTCGTGTCTCCGGTAAATGCACCCGCACCATTTAAAGTTGCAGTCTTGCCACCCAAGGCGCATGTTCCATTCAAAGTGGAGATGTCAACCACGCCACCCTTCTATATGAATTCTATACTCTAAGACTATACAGCCGAGGCGAGAAGGAAAGGCAAGGTTAGGATTGAAGAAACTGTCACAACACAGGGTATGAGAAGAACTGATAGAGTCTATACCCCTGAACATCTTGCTGAATCAAGCAAACAGGCTTCCAATCGGCCACCCCTCATTGAGACAGATCCGGACGACCTTTGAGGAAAGTACAAGCCAAGGAGTATTCGGTCATCGACTAGTTAAACAAGACGCCAGCACAAATATCCATTCTCTCTTTGCTGCAAAATTCTGAGATGCACATGAATGCTTTGTTAAAGCTGCTGAATGAAACATATATACCAAATAACATCGCTAGTAGGGAAGTGGCTAATATGGTAGGACAAGTGCTGGAAAGCCATAAGATCACCTTTTATGAGGACGAGCTTCCACTTGAAGGGCTGGGGCACAACAAAGCACAGCATATCATCGTGCAATGTAAAGATTATTTCATCACCAGAATACTGATCGACAGAGGTTCCAGTCTTAACATTTGTCCGCTGGTAACACTCAAGAAGCTGGGTAAAGGGCTGCATGAGATAAAGGATGGAGCAATCAATGTGAAAGCTTTCAATGGTTCTCAGAGGTCCACCATTGGTGAGATTAGTCTATGCCTGTAGATGGGACCAACCTGGTTCGAGGTCGATTTCCAGGTAATAGATGTATCAGCGTCTTACAACTTGCTGCTGGGATGGCCATGGATCCATGCTGCTAGGGCCGTAGCATTAATGCTACATCAGTTAGTAAAGTTAATGGAATCACCAGGAATTGATCATTCACGGCAATGGTAGCAACCCTATATACAGTCACCAGACCATTCCGACGATCGAGGGAAAGAGGAAGCTGGGTGGGGAAACTTACCACCACATTGAGTGGGTCAATGCTATCGACAATAACAAATGGTGGGATAGAAAAATCGAGAGTATACTGAGTTGGAGTGGGTACGAACCTGGCAGAGGGCTCGACAAGAACCTCCAAGGAATATTCAAACCCATAAAACTCAAGAAACATGGCACTACCTTCAGTTTGGGATATGAATACACCTGGGAAGAATTCAATAGCTGGTCGCCACCATGGCGCGGTCCTTACTACCCATTAGAGCAGCCAATACCGCATCTGGAGCAGACCTTCCAACAGGCCGACATTATTTATGGGTCAAATGAGGAAGAAGCACTTGCAGCAGTGAAGAACTTGTTTCTAGAGGGCAGTGATATGGACTGTTGCATTATTCTCGAGGAGGAGGGGGAGGAAGGCCCTTCCATACAGGCCGTGAGCAGAGGGGCACATCTCAAGAATTTAACCATCAGGATAACCAAAGCCCGACGAGCCTCGGGGTAGCAAGGCTAAAACAAGCATTATTCACTATTTTATTTACTAAATGATTTTCTTTTCGCATTTTTCAATTCCCGCAATAAGATCTTCGATGTTCAAGACAATTATTCAATTTATCAAAAGCATTTTTGATTTTTCCTATGAATTAATATTTATTGCTATCATTTTCTCTCATTACTTTACCTATACAGCATTACTATTACTTGCCTTGATGAACCACTGACTATGACATGCAATTAGACAACGCAATAAACGGACGTAGATTTAGAGGAAGACGACATACCTGATGAAATTGTCAGAGAAGTTGAGAATTTTGAGAACAAACCTAAGTCCAATCTGGATGAGACTGAAATTGTCAACCTGGGAGATTCAGAAAATGCCAAGGAAATGCGAATAGACATTCACCTGTCGCCATTAGAGAAGTAAGTCAACAACGACTTGATGAAAGCTATGTGCAAAACTTTCAAGATCAAACACAAGAATTCCACAACCTACAGGCCGTAGATGAATGGAGCTCTAGAAGCCGCCAACAAGAATATCAAAAATATATTGAGGAAAATGATAAAGAATCACAGATAGTGGCACGAGAAATTATCATTTGCTCTACTGGTGTATCGCACCACAGTCCGCATATCAACCGGGGAAACCCCCTATATGCTAGTTTATGGTATAGAGGTTGTCATTCCCGCTGAGGTAGAAATTCCTTCCCTAAGGTCATACAAGAAGCTGAGCTCGGCGACGCAGAGTGGGTAAAAAGTCGTTATGAACAACTAGCCCTTATAGATGGAAAGAGAATGAATGCAGTCTGCTATGGTCAACTCTATCAGAACAGAATGTCCAAAGCCTTCAACAAAAGAGTCAAGCCAAGACAGTTCACACCGGGGCAACTGGTGTTGAAGAAAATTTGTCTGCATCAAGATGAAGCCAAAGGAAAGTTCTCTCCCAACTGTAAGGGTCCATACATGGTTCATCAGGTTCTGACAAGTGGAGCTCTCACACTTGCAGAAATGGACGGAGAAGTATGGCCAAAGCCGATCAATTCAGATGCAGTCAAGCGTTACTATGTGTAATCTTTATGCTTTTCTCATGTGATGTAATTAAACTATGCCTGACCTGATTCCCGTTTAAGAGGGGATACGTAGGCAGCCCTATGGGTTCGGTCACAATTCAATATAAATTTCATTTCCCCCCGCAATTGGAAGATGGGGTAGAATTTTGAGGAGCACCCTAAAAATTTCGAAGTAATTTCAGCCGATCGCTGCACGAGCAACACTCAGAAATGTCAACCCATCAAACTAGGACAGAATTTTGAGGAGGACCCTCAAAATTCCGTAGCATGAGAGGTTGCAATGTCCCAAACTATGTCACAGTCGTCGGTTCATCTAGAAGCTATTTTTAATTATGCGTTTATGTCATACTTATACAAAATCATGCATATTTATTATTGAAACTGCTTTGTTTAGCAACGCTACCCCAATGATACAGACGGTATCACCAGATCAAATCCGAACAAGTCAAGCAAGCCAGCGGGGATACAAACTAACTTTCCCCCTTATAAAACTCATGATTCTTCTTTGGATGCAGGTACTAGGATTGCGAAATCATTAATCATACTGTACGCCCATGGGACGAACATCATTCAAACATTGTTCTCAAAACCGTTGCACTTGCCAACATTTGCTATCAGCACACACCAGTAATGCTCCGTAGTCACAATGCTCCCAGTAATCACAATGCCGCAATATGCTATCAGCTAAAAAAACTCTACTGCCATTTGTTATTTTATATCTTGCATAAGGCTACTATTCTTCCTTTCAAGACTAAACACTATCTCCATCTGCATTTACATTGAATAAGGCTACTATTCTATCTTCCGAGACTAAACGTTGTCTCCATATGCATCTGCATTGCATAAGGCTACTATTCTGCCTTCCAATTTGCAAAGGCTACCATTCTGCCTTCCGAGACTAAACACTATCTCTATCTGCATCCGCATTGCATAAGACTACTATTCTGCCTTCCGATACTAAACACTATCTCCATCTACATCTGCATTGCATAAGGCTACTATTCTGCCTTGCAATTTGCATAAGTCTACCATTTGCCTTTCGAGACTAAACGCTGTCTCCATCTGCATCTGGATTGCATAAGGCTACCATTCTGCCTTCCATTTTGCATAAGGCTACCATTCTGCCTTCCAAGACTAAACGCTGTCTCTATCTGCATCTGCTTTGCATAAGGCTACCATTCTACCTTCCGAGGTTAAGCTCTACCTCTATCTGCATTCGCATCTTTGCATAAGGCTACCATTCTACCTTCCGAGGTTAAGCTCTACCTCCATCTGCATTCGTATTTTTGCATAAGGCTACTCTCCTACCTTTCAAGGATAGACTATGCCTCCAATTTTCCTCGATACTAAGCGCTATCTCAAGCACTATTTATCTCGTTTCTCTTACGGGCTAAGCTCTACCCTTCAATTTGCAAGACTGAGCTCTGTCTTGCCGCATCATACTACTGCATCCTTCATGGGCTGAAATATCGCTAACTTATCCGAAGACGTCATCGTTCGGAGGCACCATCTTCATAGCCCGAGAACACCATGTCATGGCCTATGGACCTCTTTTAATCTTTTGCATATCATTATTCAAAAGCTTCATGGTTCGAAGGCACCATCCTCATAGCCCGAGAATATCATTTCATGCCCTGCGAATCCTGCACCAAACAACCCATGGCCCAGGACATCATGGTCTGAGGACGCCATTTCTAACCGTTCAAAGACAACATTCATGGTCCGACGGGAATTTGCATCATGTTTAAATTAGGCAATATATGCTTGTATAATTTATTTGCAGGTAACCCGGTGAGCAACGGCTATCCCAGGAGGAGCGATCCAGCTCCAATATTCCTAGCCATATCAAACCTCACCATTCTCGTAAACCGTTCACTCACCCAGCCCTAGATGTTGCGTTCGTTCTTGAAATTGCTTCATCAGTATACTCTGCTAATGGATCCTGAACTATATATGGCCAGATTTCTGTATAACTAGGATATGTAGGCAGCTCAGAAGCTAGTGTGCGGCCTAATTTCTCGAACTATTTTGCTCGGTCAAAATTGGCAATCATTTCTTTACCAAAAAATTCTTTCATCCTTCCCGGGTAAAGAGGGACAGCTATTGATACCCAATTTTCCCCTATATATTTTTAAATTTGCCAAATACCTTCAAAATAGAATATATATATACATATATAAGCATCCCCAAGGTTTTTATTATTTTCCCATAGTTTTAAAGGTTTAAATTGATTTATTTTCCTCTTTTTATCAATAAAACCCCAATAATTATTTCCAAAATTATTGTTTTGATAATTCATCTATTGGATTTTTATATATATGCCAAAATATGTCTAAGGTAATTTTTATATATTTTTTGCAATTACATTTAGTACTTTTAAAGCTAAATTGTACATAATTGCAATGTTAGCCCTTTTAAGATATAATTATGTTTTACTATGCATAAAACTGGATCCTGTATTTTTAAATTTCTAATTATGTATCCTAAATCATTTTAGCATTCTAGATTATTTTGTCAGAAAGTATCTACTATTTTTTATAAATTAAATAGGGAAAAATCGGCTTTTTAAATTATAGCCAAATTAGCTTTCAGTTATAGCCAAATCAGAACCCCAATTCCCAACCCAATTTTACAATTAAAACCCGACCCACACCCTATTAACCCATACCCAAACCCGAAACCCAACCTACCCTTTTTAATCTCGACCTTTGATCTCCTAAATCAATGGTCCAGGTTATTTCTTTCCCTTTTTAATCCAACGACCACCCAAACCCTACCCCATTCTCTCGTTTGCATCGCCCTTGAATCCCTTCCTCTCCAAATTCTCTCTGAAACATAACTCAAACCCTAATTACCATCACCGCCGTGAACCCCTCCTATGATTTTTCTATGTCTTCTCCAACCGGACCTGGTCTTCCACACGCCATGGCTCTTCGATTTCTTGGATCCTTGAGATCTTCTCAAGGGAACCCCAACTGGTTCCGATTTGGAACTCTATTTATCAGCCTGTCTCAGGCCATTTTCCATTTGTGAGTAAGAATTTCTTCTTGTTTTATTACGGATCTATGGGTTCTTGACATATTCTATCATCTCTATAACTTTTTTCAGGAAACCCTAGCTTTAAATCCTTCGATCTTTTTAGATTTATGATGGATCTATCTTTCTTTAAAGGTTCTCACCTGTTTTCCTCAAAAGATTTCTCTGATTTCAAACGATTTTCTCATTTTCCAGACTAGGGTTTCAAAACCCTTTTGCAAAAATGATTCCTTTATGATTTTTAGCAATTACTTTGTGATTTTTAACATGTTTAAACATCATTTGTGTCTTTCCTTTTGCTCGATTCATTTTCGTTAAGAAACCTTAATTCTTCTAGATTCGATTTGAAGTTTGAGTATGTTTGCGTTGTGTTTGCATGTATCTCATGAACATTTTAGGTTTCATGTATATTCTATATGCTCTTGTGCTTCCTGCTCTAATCCGTTCTTAGAGTTTCTCTGATTTTGTTCAAACATGTTATTTATCATTTAATAGGTCCGACTATGTGTTTTATTGATTGTTCACATGATAATTTATATTGATTTTTGTGTAATCTCCTTAGACCTGCGATATCTTCCCTGAATATGTGATTTTGTGTATTTTCCTTGTAATTCTATACTGATTTTTCGAATTGCTTCCTTACTTTTGTGATACTTTCTGTAAGGCCCCATGAAAAATTTGTCCTAAAAAACCAGTAGCTCGTAAGGTCAAGTCCCGAATATGTGTTAGGGGTTCGGACCCTTTGTACTGATTTAACATTTAAAAATCAGAGTAAAATTCTTTTCCAGAAAAGTGCCAAAATGCGGTCCAGAATGCGGTCGCAAATCAAGTATGCAGACCGCACTTCTGCCGCAGATTGAGTCAGGGGTTTTGTTAAAATTGCAGTCAAAATGCGTTCCATTATGCGATCACATAACTGATATGTGGACCGCATGTCTATCGCAAAGTGAGTCAAGGTGTCAGTTAAATTTGAGGTCAAAATACGATGCATTATGCGATCACAAATCGGGTATGCAGACCGCATTTCGGTCACAAACCCAGGCAGGGAAATTAGATTTTTGGAGCGCTTTTGCGGTCCATTATGCGGACCGCATTTTCACTCTGTGATCGCAAAGTGCGACCGCAAACTTGACTCGGGCTCCAATTTTTCTAATTTTTCAACTCGACCCCTTTTTCAATAAAACACCCCAATCCCTCATTTTAACATCATTTCTGAACAAAATCAGAGAGAGGGAAGAGAGGGTTCTTGAGAGAGAAAGTTCATCTTCCTCAATTTGATCTTCAAAGTCACCTAGGCCTGGAAAATCTCAAGTACTTATCTTCATCTCCATTCTTGCAGGTAAAATCCTCAACCCTTTTTCATTGATTTTCAGATTTAAATAAAAAGAGGGATTCTCATGAGTTAATTCTTGAAAATGGAAGTTGAAATACACATGCATGTTCTTTAATACCTAAAAGCTATTAAGAGGAGTTGGGTAGAAGTAAAGGTTTGCAAAAGAGGGATTGTCAACCTAAATAAATTTGGGTAATGAATGTGAACTTTATTTCTAAGATATATCTGTTAACTTGTGAACTAGATTGACATTGCTAGACTGTTGGGTGAGTTGAAAGTAGAGGTTAAAAGGGAATTCGACTCCAGGTATGTATGACTAAATTTGACCTTTGTAAAATCACCTTGTTTGGTGTACGAATATTTGGTATGTAATATCTACGTGGATTGTTTGTGAAATTTTTGTGATTGGTATGATTTGATTGTTCGTGGTTAAGTCTCCTGATATAATGATGCAAGTAATTGGCAATAAACCAAATGCGTGATTGTGAAAGTGTTATGTGGTAAGAGCTGAGAAACAAATGATGGAAGGAAATCGTAAATGATGCAATTGGAACAACTGTGGTAATAACATATTTGGCTTGTTGTGGGTAATTATTGTGGTAAATTAAATTGCATATGAGTTGTTGAATATGTGGAACTGGTATTGATGGATACGGAAATTCTTGTGACTTGTTGTTGTTGTTCTTGGTGAATTGTTTTTGTTGTGTTGTTTGTGAATTGTGATTGTTCTGTGGGATCGGGTTGCACGTCGCAACACGAAGTAATAAGGTGTGGGTTGTAGTGATATGGGTGGCTGAGGTAATAAGGGTGGCCGAGGTAATAAGGGTGGAAAGCGATCGAAATCACTATTGAAATGAAAATATGAGAAAAATTGTGAAATCATTGATGTGATAATGGTGAAGGGGAAAAGGAGAGATTGTAAACTTGTTTGGATTTGATTGTTTCCTTTCATGTGTATTTGATTGTTGATTTTATCACTGCTCGTTACTTGTGTATGGTTTGAGTTTACTTGGTGCAAAGTTTGTTCATGCATACCAGTACAATTCAAATGTACTGACGTCCCTTTTGCCGGGGGCGCTACATTCGTGTTATGATTGTAGGTGGTTATATAGCAGGTACTCCAGTCCACCGGTAGTTGCACTCCTTCACTCTCCGTCAGTTGTATTGGTGAGCCCCTTTCCTCTCGGGGCCCTGCGTGGCTCATGCTGCTTTTATTCCGTAGTCTTATTTTGGTTTTGTGCAAGGTATAGCTGGAGCCTTGTTACCGACAAGTATTTTATCACTCTTTTGTATCCTTAGAGGCTCCGTAGACAGGAAATGTGGGTTATGAACGTATGTAAATATGTATTTTGTATGTTGGGCGATGTAAGCTGTAAACCTCGCTAAGAACCATGTATGCTATGCATGTTTTGTCAAAGGTGTTGAAATTATAAATGGTTGTTTCCTTTGATTAATGAGTAATGAGAACACGGGGTAAAAAGGTGGGATAGGAAAGGCACCCAGGTCCGCTTGGCTGGGGCTACCCGGCCGAGCGCCGGTCGCGCCCCTCAGTTTTGGGGCGTGACACTTTACTTAGTTGGTGCTGATTCCATTAATTGTGTTTGAGTCGTGATGTCTATGTGCATTACTTATGGAGGTATATCTGAGCCTTCTATCTGATTTCTATGTTTTACCCCCTAAATGCAGTCCTATGTGTTTTTATTTGCAGCCTAGTACTTTGCCCTTTAAACCTAAGGGTATGCCTAGAATCCCCCCCAGGATAGGAGTCCTAAATTCCTCCGGGACTGATAGGAATGGACGGGTAACAGTATGCAATACGAGTCGAGACCAACCTTCGCTTTAATTACCTTCACGGGGAGGGAAAGGGTAGATATAGATATGATGACCGGTGTGCTAATGCCACGCGTAGCCCCTTTCCAAGGAGTGATTACCGGGCATTGTACTGATGCGATCCATATTACAGACAAACCTAAGACACCCCCTTTATATTCACAAACACGCTTAGATTGTACTTCTTTCAAAGATCTTTTTTTATTTTATTATTAACCTTTTTTTTTTCTTTTCAAACATCTTTGCGTTTAAACTTAAACCCCCTACTATTTGAGCCATACTTGTTTATTTGCTAATTGTACAAATTCACACAAAAACTGTCTGGCCGGGACCACACTAGTGGATCCTGAGGGGTGCCTAACACCTTCCCATTAGGATAATTTCAAGCCCTTACCCTATCTCTGGTTACCAAGCGTAGTTATAAATGAACCCTATAGGTGCCCTAATGCACCTTAAATCGTTAGGTGGCGACTCTTCAAAATGCAAAACCCTTTTCCCAAAAGGAACGAGTTGTCTCAACCAAAAATGTCATAAACCTGATTTCGCGAGAAAAAAGGGGCGCGACAGAACATTCGTCCTCGAATGTAGACTGATGCACTTATCAGTTTTATAAACTATGTCTTTCAATACTTTAGTACTCTCCTTGCCATCTAGTCAACTGTTTTGTAAATAGTTCCAAAGGCCAGAGCATTTTCCCTTTTAGGCCTCTTTACACCACGAGTTGTGGTCGGAATTCTTCCAATCTCGTAACTATTGCTACCTTCTATCATGCAACATGTACGACTCTGACTTTGTAAGTGCGCCTATACGACTTTTCTCCCCTTTTTCCTCCAGCTTTTGGCCAATCTCTAGGACTCACTTTGTAAACATATACAGAGCTTGACAAGATATCCCTCTAGGCATCTATAGGTATTCTGAAGTCTTCGCTCGATATATTGTTGAACTTACGAATATTGCTATACCTTATTTTGTAGATCCGTTTATCCATTTGTATGACTTTAGTGCCATAACTCTTACTTTAATTTATCGTTACTGAGGTCTGCTACCAAACTCCAGGTTACTCTCGTTGCTTATCCTATATGTATAAATCTATGTACTTTAGTGCTTCTTTATTACTGTCCATCTTGAGAATGACGACCTAATCTCACCTCATACTTTGTTACTTTTTGTCCATCTATTGTCGATTCACATTAATATTGATGTATCATCTATCATTGATGACTTGATATCTTATGTAACACTGCCGCTAGGGCTCACGTCTCATTGTGGAACATTTGACGTGATTGTATTGATCCACCTGGGGGGCGATACGATACTATACTTTCATTATCGTATTTCATAGCATCCCAATGTGATTTACCTTATGTGGGTATTTTAATTCTATACAATTCATGAAATTATTACTCAATCTAAGGCCCAAAATTCATCCTTCAGCTATCAAAATTACACCTTCATTCTACTAGCGGGGTAGCATTCCATCTCCTCTAAATGCTACTAGTCTTAGACTTCTTTAAGTTCATTCATGCAATACTGAACTTTCTATAACTTAGAGAAACCATCAGCTCTCTTGTTTTCATGGGCTTAATCCCGAGTACTTATCCACTCTCGTCACCTTCTCACTCGCCCTTTCTATTCCTTACTTCTATTTTCCTAAAACCTTTTCGCTTTACCACACTTTAGCTTGCCACCTACACACATCTATTCATACTACTCACAACCTCCCTTTAACTTGCTTGCATTGTAGATTCCCTCGAGTTATTCTGGAACCTCAAGCGAGACATCACATCGTCTCTAACTCTTCTCTTCTCTCTTAATTTGACTTCTCGATACCTAGTAACCATAGGATGGAAGATATGCCACTTACGACGCCGCTATCGTTCCTGGACACTAAATACCAGTGCTTCTAGCCCTCTATCTGAAGTATAGATTATTCACAATTTTCTGCACCTGGGTATCTCGTACGTTGTTCACCTTTACCTTACTTACCTTAAAATCTTGCATCACATCTTCTATCTCTTTTAAGACCTTCTTTCCACATAATTATAATTCACATCCACAACTTGAAGCTCTTATTATAATACTTGCACCCCTGGTGCATACACAATCCGGTGGGAGCTTCATACTGACTCCTTATGAGGCTGGTACTTTTCAAAATGGCTATATCAAAGAGCCGTTATAGAATATGGATATTGTTCTATCTCTCTTATACCTTTGATATTAAGAGTGATTCTACAATGTTCTCAATCACGATTTTTATAATTTTCTGGGTCCAATAATCAGATTCCTGATTTACTTAGTTGATGTAACTCTTTAGTTTCCTCTTCCTTCTGATCAGCCTTTATGTAGGCGTAAGCTATCTTTCGATCTATGGCTCTTGGTATTAATTATTACTTTAGCCTTTCATAGGCGTTATGGAACATCAATGATACAATCTTCTAATAACTCAATTCTTTCTTTTTAACTTATACCTGAGTCTTCTATGTCTGTATGATTGTCAACATATATGCTGCATATATAAAACTCCGAACTCTTAAGTACATTCATAACGTACTCTAGGTCGTTAATCGAATAATTCTTTTCGTTCCTTCTCAGCTCTTTTATTAAGTGTTAGCAATTACTTTTCCCTGTCTTTCTGCACCCTTGTTGCATGCATACTTAGCTTACCTTAGTGCCCATATACATTGGAATTCCATACAACTCATATGATCTTGAATATCACTTCTGATTTTACTTCCCGTTCATTAGCCCCGGTATGTGCCATTTTTTATGGAGTGCATACAATGTTGTTGTGAGACTGTTATTATAAAACCATTTCCTCATTAAGTCATTGAGCTTAGGTTGAAGCCTTCTTCCTTACTTCGTCAACTAGTCTTTCATTGTAGCACTTAGGGAGAATCCTTGGACTTTTGTAAAGTTGTGAGCTTATTACATTGTATACTCGACAGACCTTTTGATGTCCTTCCTTTCTTATAATTATCTATAGTTACTTACTTCCACCCCTTTGTGTTTGTAGGGTTGCTTTTGAACTTGATATTTTGACTGACTTCCCAGTGGCACTCTCTTTTATATCCGTAACACTCATATGGTACCTTTAACTATCCCAATTCCTATCTAAATATTTCTCAAGTATTATAATGACATTACTACGGGGCTGAATTCACTATATTGGGGTTTACTATGTTTATCTTGCACGATCTGTTCATTTGTCTGTATCCTTTTGTCTACCCATAACTAGGCTGATCCTGAATCAACTACTAACTACTCGTTGATCATTCTCATATCAATATTCCGCGTGATCTTTCTTGGATCATTTCCTTTGTCTTAACTTACGTCTCGCTCTGGCTCCTTATCTATCAATAACATCTCGCCTTACTTCCCTTCCTTGACATCGTGTTTGCATAATGTTCTAGAATCGTAGCATATCTGTAGGCTTTGAATAAGGGCAATTTCATCCCTTTTTATTTCACTTTTTTCTCGCATTCTTCCTTTACCATTCCATAGTTACTATAACCACTTAATTATGACTTAATGCCACATCACTCCATATTCCCCCATTTAGGGGAGTGCTAAGAGTTGGAGCTACGACGACTTTCCTATAGATGTTTTTCCTCTTCATCTTTGGCATCCTTTCACATCATCGATGACCCTTACTCGCCTTGCGGTAATCCTTATGTACCAAGGATAATAAAATTCCTTCCTTGCGATGGTGACACTTAGTGTAACTGGCACATACAGTCCTTTAAGCTTAACTTTGCTCACATTGCTTGCTTTAGGGAAGCATCTTCTTGAATGAACATTCTCTGAATTCCTCATGAATCTTCTTCTGTTGTCCATTCTATTATCGCCGGAACGCAATATGAAATTCTCATGATGCTGACTATTATCAAATCACTTAGTCCCTAATTCATGTTTAGTTTATCTTATTCACCATTCCATACTGATTTCTATTACTTTGGGATCAAACTTTTCCTTCTGTTAATCACGTTAGAGTCACGAACTTATTTCTCGAAAAGAGGATATGACTTTATGGCCAATACTCTTTTGTTGTCTCAGGGCCTGTCACTTCTCGAATTTTCGAACAACTCATCACAATTGTGAAGAGTAGCTGGGCACCTAGTGTTCGCATTTTCGAATAGTTCTTCACATTTGCGAAGTGGTACAGTGGGAGGTAGTGATCGCAAATGCGATTAAATGGTCGCATTTTGCGGAGATTATGGTTCCCATTTTCAAATAATTCTTCGCATTTGCAAAGAAAGCAGAGATGTGATGATTTTTGCATTTGGAACCCCAGGTCGCAAATGCGACATTTGCAACTAATCAAATAGCTAAAAAATGGGATTTTTATTGAGTCTCTCAGATTTTCAAACTTAAGAACCCTAAAAGCAATTTTTCTAAGGACTCTTCTATCCCAAATCATTGGTAAGTGATTCCCAACTAGTTTCTTTCAATCTTTAACTACGTTTTCTAAGATTTCAACTTAAAATCTTGTGTTTTCATGGTAGAAATTG
>MU761771.1:0-80745 GCA_026770625.1 Nicotiana glauca | reverse complement strand
TTTCAAAATCAAAAGAAGTTCAAATCTGAAGTCCTGTAGTTTTAGAAACCTTCTTTAGATCTTAATTTTTGCAAAAATCCAAAAACAAATGAAAATACAGTAGAAAAATCCAAAAATATACTGTTACATTGAGGTTTTCTGAATTCCTAGTGTTCTGGACTCAATTGCAAATCATTTTGGGGTTTATTCAACTTATTTTAGGGTGCTCCTAGTTGCTGAAGGTTTCTGTGGTTGCTGGGTTCAATTTCAAGTTTATTTGGGTTTATTCAAGCTTTTCCTACTTGATCTGCTGGTTCCTGTTTGGTTTAGAGTTTTTCCTTCGATTATTGGATCTGTGTCTGGGTTTCTGTGTGATCTCCTGTTCGTTATTGCTGCTGATCTCTCATTTTCCTATTTTCAACACATTTTCAGGTACAATTTTGACCTCCAGTGATGTATGAAGCCTGAGTTGAATGTATTCTCAAATTTGAAGACAATTATATTTGCTTCCCCATGAATTCCTGCTGTATCTGTGTTAACTTGATAAGTAGCATAATTGAGATATTGCTTTGTAATAACTGGACATTTGGACTGACATTTTAGATTATGTGGAGGCTATGAATCCATATCGAACAACTGTGTATTAATTAGGACTATTTGGAACTTGTTTTGTAATTAAATTGGACAGACTAGGACTATTTGTGGACTGTTAAATTTGTCATGAGGTCAATTCCATGTGTAGTTAATCTTTAGGCATTCGAAATGTTAAGAATAATTAGTATAATGTCAGCTACAGTGTGTTAAGTAAAATCTGCTATTAATTGTTATTAGTATAATGTCAGCTATGAATTAAGCCGAAATGGCACAAGAATTCTATGTGTACTAAATTGCATTAATGCATTTTCATTTTGTAATATGCATTTATTTGTCGTTTGTAGGCATCAATGCAAGTGTAGATACTTATGGTTTCAGTATATTGGTCACAAGTTCACCCTAAGATAAATGTGAATGTAAAACAAACGAACTGGAAGTCTAATGAACACTTAGAGATGATTGTAGCACTTTCAGTATTAAGTTTAAGCTTTAGCCCCTAATCAACATTAAATTAGATTAAACTCTGTTCTGGGCCAGCGTAACGTTGTGTTCCTAATGGGCTGGGATCATTTGGACCAAGTGTGTCGCCTTAATTAAGTAGCATTAAAACCATCTCTGATTTGGACCTTACTAAGACCCAGTGACCGGCCAGATTCATATATCAGAACTGGGCCAAACCTTTAAGACCCAAGAATTGCTAGAAGTCAAAAACCCTTTAAAAATTATATTAGGAATATAGGAATTATTTTGCAATATGAATTTAGGCTTTCGAGTTAGGTAGCGGGTTCAAATTAAGAGGGTCCTCCCTTTTGTTTGAATTCGGACTTGAACTCGAGGCCCGAATTTATAAATGCAAATTAATTAGGCCCTTTTAGAGATAAAATAAATAGAAAATTGTAGTTTGCTTTAGGTTGGCCTTTAAATAAAAAAGAGATGAGCCTCGCCAACAAAACACATAAATTGTGGGGCCCTCATTAAATGCTTAATTAAAATACTTAGAATTCGGGGCATGCCGTCTAGCAAATTTCCCGGCCCTCCGCAAAGATAATAACCTGTTTGTCGCTTAGGCGCGCTTTTAATAATTTTACCTTCTTAAATACGGGTGTGCATTTCATGCAACCCAAATCCAAATCCCAAAACATTGAATAAGAATGTGTCGAGGATCCGGGTGCATTTCATGTGACGTGATCCGAAAACACGTTTTTAAACGACGTTCACGTTCGTAAAAATTAACTAAAAGCAGTGAATAATCTTAAAATTGCATTATAGGTTGGAACATGTATAACAAATCAGATTTTAGCCATTTATAATAATTTAAGCGAACGTGCTAGAATCACGGGATCCAGGGGGCCTAACACCATCCCTCGGGTCAACAAAATTCCCTACTCAGAATTTTTGGTTCGCAGACTCCAAATGGTAAGTTGACAATTTTCCTCGATTTGGGATTCAAGTTAAACCGGTGACTTGGGACACCAAAAGCCAACCTTATCCAAAGTGGCTAGTCTAAAAATAAATAAATAATCATATTTCGAATAATGTCACTTTAAATGGAGAAACTCCCTTATACATTATCCTTCGGGGTAGGTGTGTAAAAAGGAGGTGTGACAGCTCTGGCGACTCTGCTAGGGATACGAACCCAGAATTTCGATTCAGGATTCAAGAATTCGAGCTTAGTATAATTATTATATTTGGCTTTATCTGATTTTTCTACATGTTCCATGCTATATGTGCTAAATGTTTTACCGCTTTGATATTTGTTGAAATTGTATATATAAACTGTCGCGAATCCCTTCCTCTTTCTGAGTCTTATACATCATGGAGAAGGGTGCACTTCGTGTAGCTTCTCTTCTGTATAGAGTCTTTCCCAATTTAGAACGAGGTTGGATAAGTTGCTAAGCCGGCGGTGCTTCTGTATCCCCGGTACGCTGTCTCCCCCTCGGCTCGAGTTGTACGCTCGAGTAAGCCAGGTCTAGACCAATAAACCTAAGGTTTAAACCTAGAAGAACAAAAACTCATGCCGGATCCCTGTAGAACGTTTGTTTGCATCATGCATTTGACTTAGGGGACTTAACACACGGGTTGGGTCCGTCTAGGACAGGTGACCTGAAATGAATTGACCATCCTGATGCATCTTACGTGCTACTTGCGCATTTATTTGCTCGGCTTTGCATGTTGACCGGTTTGTCTAAATGAGTGAAAATGGAGAAAATAAGCAGTGTAAGGACTAAGTGAGGATGACCATTTGTTTTGAAAGCCCAATGCCCAAATAGTACCGAAATGCTGCCGAATTTTAAAAAACTGAAAACAACAAAGAAAAAGAGAAAAATATTTGAAAAAAAAATAGAAAGAAATTGTTGTTCAAAATAGTTTTGATTTTGGCAAATCTGCCCGAACTACGCTGGTTTGATACTCACCGGATGTGAGATACGCAGGCAACCCTCATCGGGTCCAACATCCCTTTTGCAAAAATAGCCCAAAAATATCAAAATTTTAATTTTTGTCATAAATAAGTCGGGTGATGCCATTCTTGTTTCAAATAAGCCGAATGTCCCCAAAAGAGCACCGGAAGACTGTTTTTGCAAGAACAACCACCCTAAGTCATTTTTAAATGGTTTGCGGACACAGCCTTAAAATCTTCCTCCCAGAAGTGCTGAAAGGTCGTATATGCAAAACCAAGTCCTTGTTTTTTTGTCTAAATGAAGAAAATTTTGGAAAAATAGCTACTTTTTCCTTTTTAGGTCAAAATAAATCATTAAAACACTCCTTATATGTCTTTCTTTCATAAATAAAAAAATATTAAAAAAAATATACAAATTTTGAAAAATTGAGTCCGAAAATATTTTTTGCTCAAAAAATCAAAAAATATATTTTTCTTTCGTGTTAGAAAAAGAGAAAATAAATGAAAATTCAAACAAAAAAATTTCTTCTAAAATTTCCAAAGTTCCAATAAAAAGAAAAAGATTTTTTTTAGAAGTTCTTCTTTCAAATAAAAAGAAAAATCAAAAAAATATTTTCCTTAAAGAATTTCTTTCAAAATTCCAAAAAAAAAAAGATTATTGACCTTATTGGCAAGAACTACGCCTGGTCTGATTCATGCGGGGCCATGATACGTAGGCAATCTACATAAGATTCGACCGTAATCCTAAGAAAAAGAGAAAGAGAGAAATGCTAGGGAAATAAATGAAAGATAAACAAGAGAGAAAAAAGAAACCCAAAAGAAGAAAATAAGGCATTGAGAGAAAAAACCATGGCCAAGAAAAAAAGAGCGGAAAATGAAATACAGAGAGAAGAAGGAAAAGAAAATGAGAGAAAATAAAACAAAAAGAGAAAGAAAAGTTAAAGGGAACAAGAGAAAAGCCGGGATGATGCATGCAAACGTAGCAAACATGTAGATATTCATTTAACTGTATAGGTGCATCACACTCCAATGTGCGGTTACTTATCTGTTATTTGTCTCAAACTAACCGTTGTTGCTGCCATTCCAGCTTAGCTTTTAGAAACGGTGGTTGGTTGTGGTACGCTGGCATCACATCAATACTTCACCAGATCAAGAGGCAACATAGAAATGTCTACAAATATGACTCTGCTTGCAATTTCCATATCCGAAGACAACCCCATCTCGGGGGTCCCGGCCTCTGAATCCATTATAGCTGAGGAAAATCGGATATTGCGCCTGCGATTGATGGAAATGTGGGATACTTGGAACAACGAAAAGGAACCTCCAAGTACCATCCCCGGATTCCCGGAGTTATTCCCTAGATCTAGAGGTGTTACCACTGTCCCCATCAGCCACCCAAACATTCCTCTAGGGCAACCTACCATAACTGCTCATTTCTTCGGAACACCTTATGAGGCTCGCCCCCAGGTGTTCCCATCTGGACTTTCTCCCAACATCTTCACAGCTCCACCATCCTCCGCGACCACACAACCATCATTACTGAAGCATGCTTTCGACTCCTCGGTCTTCACATTCCAAAATCCCGTCTTTCAGCTGACCCTCCTCATTATCCTCAATATACTTACTCTCTGCCACCGTACGAGCTTATACCGGGGCAGGACAAAACCCCTAAATCCCCAGAGCATGATGAGATGGCAAAGTGAATGAGAAGCCTCGAGCAGAGCTTAAAAAATATGCAAGGCTTGAGCGGGCAAAAGAGTGTCTCCTATACATACTTGTGTATGTTCCCGCATGTACATTTGCCGTCAGGGTTTAAAACACCAAAATTTGAAAAGTATGACGGGCACGACGACCCCATTGCTCATTTGAAGAAGTATTGCAATCAGTTACGGGGGGCCGGTGGAAAATAATAATTGTTGATGGCATATTTCGAGGAAAGCTTAATTGGTATCGCTTCAGAGTGGTATATGGATCAAGATGTCTCGCGTTGGCATATTTGGGACAATCTGGCCCGAGACTTTGTTCGACAATTTCAATACAACATAGACATTGCGCCATACAGGAACTCCTTGGCGAATCTAAAGAAAAGCCCTCAGAAAGTTTTCGCGAGTATGCAATTAAGTGGCGTGAACATGCGTCAAGAGTGAAGCCTCCAATGGATGAGGTAGAGATGGTCACTGTTTTCCTTCAAGCCCAAGAAGCAGACTACTTTCAGAATATGATGTCAGCCATGGGCAAGCCTTTCGCAGAGGCGATTAAAATCGGGGAAATGGTAGAAAATGGGCTAAAAACAGGCAGAATCTTGAGCCAGTCGGCCATAAGAGCAACCTCCCAAGCTATCCAAGGCGGGTCTGTAGGAATGGCCAAAGGCAAAAAGAAAGATGAAACAGTTATGGCAGCGTTGGGAGGAAGAAGATACCGGGCTCCTAGACCGGTGTTTTCTGAAAGAACCCCTCAACACTACTACCCTCATACAGATATGGCTTATGCTCCCCCACCTTATGCGGTCATGAATGCTCAACCTTTTGTTCGACCGCAACCACAAGCTAACCGAAATCCACCTCTATTCCAAAGAAACCAACCTCCTTACCAGAACCAATATAATCCCCGACCACCACAAAATAACTTCCGCCCTCGGGAACCACCCAGACGACCAAATTTTATACCGATTGGTGAAACCTACTCCAGTTTGTTCCCGAAGCTCGTCCAGATGAACCTACTACAGCCTATCCCCCAAAACAGGCAGAACCCGGAATCTCCAGCTTATCAACGAGGTGTCCGCTGTGCCTATAATTCAGGAGCTGAAGGGCATAGTACTGACAACTGCTGGACATTGAATAAAGTTGTAGAAGATTTGATCGAACAAGGGAAAATAGTGTTGAGGGATGAAGAAGCCCCGAATGTGAACAATAATCCATTGCCCACCCATAACAATAGCCCGGTAATCGGAATGATTTGTGAAGACCGGGAATTTGATCTAGCCCTGAAAGCCATAATTGCTATTGCCGATGCATAAAGGAAGCCTAAGGCAGCCCCGAAGCAGGAAAAAGGGGAGAAGAAGAATAAAATTGTCAAAATCGAGCCTGAATAGAAAACTGAGACAAAAGCAGAGTTGATCCCTCCTAAACATGGGGTTCTTTATGTTCCACGAGGTCGCCAAGAGAAACCACTAGTTGTGAGCGCCCCGAGGAAGTTTTAAGTGAAGAAGGGGACACAAATGTACGTGCCGAAAGGGGCCTATGTGGTGCGGGGGACAATTAAACCACCTCGGCTGAGTGAGTTTGTGGTTATTGGACGCGTACCACAGAAGCCAATGACTAACCCCTCTGCAGTGCCTGGAACTACCAGCAAACAGTGGTTACATACAAAGGCAAAGAAATTTCGGGAGAACTTCCAGAAACGATCCCTGTTCAAAAATATTCAAATGCACAGGAGGTAAACAGCGGCACACGAAAGCGCTTTCCATCTAAGAAGTCGGTGAGAGCTGAAGAAGCAGAGGCCTTCTTTTAGAAAATGAAGATGCTGGATTATGAAACAGTGGAGAAATTGAGGAAATATCCCGAGCAAGTATCACTGTTGTCATTGGTGACCAAATTCGCCGGACATCAGAAGATCCTAGTGAAAACTTTGAATGAGGCGTATGTGCCAATTGAAACTTCAGTTGAACAGCTCGAAAGGATGGCAGAAAGATTCTTCGTCATCAACCAACTCTCGTTTAGTAAAAATGATTTGCCTCCAGAGGGAGCAGCCCACAACAAAGCCTTGCATCTGACTGTCAAATGTGAAGGTTACTATGTCAAGCGAGTCATGGTTGATGGAGGTTCGGGGGTTGACATCTGCCCATTCTCCACATTGCAAAGGATGGAAATCGGGACGGGAAGGATTCGTCCGAATAATGTTTGTGTGAGAGCTTTTGATGGTGTTAAGAGGGATACCATTGGTGAAATTAATTTGATATTGACCATAGTCCCGGTGGATTTTGAGGTAACCTTCCAGGTGTTGGACATGGATACATCTTATAATTTTCTTTTGGGAAGGCCCTGGATCCATGCTGCAAGAGCTGTGCCCTCTACCCTCCACCAAATGGTGAAATTTGAGTATGAAGATCAGGAGATCGTGATCCACGGAGAAGATGAGCAGTCATTTATTGTGACCCATCTATCCCATGCTTGGAGGCGACGGAAGGAAACGAGCATATTATTTATCAAGACTTCGAAGTTGTGGTGGCTGACCAGTACGAGGAAGGACATCCGTGCCACCAGCCTTTCCTGTCTAATGCTTCAATCATGGTGTCCAAAGAAATGATTAGACACGGTTTCAAACGAGGAAAAGGGTTGGGAAAAGCTTTACAAGGAATATCCGAGCCGGCGACTCTACCCACAGCAGAAAAATATTATTCGGGATAGGCTTCCACCCTACCCCAGATGATGAGAAATTGTCCGAGGAAAGAAAGAAGGAAGAATGGGTTCTGCCACAATCAGTGCCACATCTCTATGATACTTTTGTCAAGCCTAAATATGGCGAAGAAGAGGACGATGAGGTGCTCACGGCTGAGGAAATCGAAGATATATGTGGAGCTATGAGACAAATGCTTTATGAAACCAACATGGTTCAGCCAGGGGAAGGTACTAGCACCGCTGAGGTGTTATACATGGGACCAAGCGCCAAGCTTCAAGACTGGAAGGCTATGCCATTCCCGATCAGGCGGGAGTCTCGGTAGACCCGTCCTGTTACTTTTTCTGCATCCCGAGTTATTCCAGGGTGTAACTCGGATGTTTCCTGTAGTTTCCTGTCTTTAAATTCCTGAATGTGAACCCTGTTATCTTCAAAATTCCAAGAAATAAAATCAATATTTCATCGTTCATTTTCCTTTATTCTTTCTGATTTTGCTATTTTTCTCCTTCATTCCTTCTCTTTAGCTCTAATAATGCAGATTTAAATAACATGACATGCTTGCGGACTTCATGCCTAGATCCCAAAATGCTGTCAAATTTCGAAATCATGAATCAAGAGTCAAAATGCGAAGAAGGTAACCTTGAGGAAATAAAACAAAGAATTGGAACAACTGAAGGAAAATTGGTTCGCGGGTTGGAAAGGTCCATACATTACAACAAAAGAGTGTACTCAGGGCACATCCGAGCAGTTGTACCAACACAGAATAGCCCGCGCCTATAACAAGAAAGTGCGTCCCAGGAATTTTGAAGGGGGGCAACTCGTGTTAAGATGCATCCCCCCTCATCACCAGGAAGCAAAAGGAAAATTCGCTCCTAATTGGAAAATATTGCTGAGTGGAGGACTGTATCTAGGAGACATTGAAGGAAATGACCCTGAAATAGCAGTCAATGCAGATGCAGTCAAAAGGTACTATGTCTAGGTCGCCTGGTTTGATGGCTTTGTGTAATTGAGATGACGAAGGCTTTCCTTCCCGCTACCCTAAACACTATCAATCCATCGTAAACCCTTTGAGCCGGTTCCGCTTCTTTGGTCACCCTCTTTGGAACCCGAAAGTACAAAAAGAAGAAAAAAAGAAAGAAGAAAAAGAAAAGAAAAAAAAGAAAAAGAAAAAGAAAAGAAAAGAAAAAGAAAAAGAGAAAAAAAAGAAGAAAAAGAAAAAGAAAAAGAAAAAGAAAAAGAAAAAGAAAAAGAAAAAGAAAAAGAAAAAGAAAACAAAAACAAAACAAAACAAAACAAAAACAAGACAAAACAAAATTATTTGCCTGAACTACGTTTGACTTGATTCCGAAAGGATACGTAGGCAGCCTCTCGCTGAGGTTCAGACACACCAAAACAAAAATCCCAATTTCCCCAAAAGATGAAACTGGGGCAGATGACATAATGGTTCGGCCATGAATCCGCCGAAATGGTTCCAAAGTTGTAGTTCCGCCCAAAATCCTTTTTACCCCAAAGTCCTCGTCCAAGTCCTTCCGATCAATTGGCAAAGGCAGGGAAGCGGAAAATGTCAATGTTGGAATCTGACACAATGCAAATTGAGAGAAATAAAATGAGAGAGTGTCGGGCACCATAAGGCGATGGTGAGTAGAGAAAATGAAAATGAGAGAGTCCGTTAGTGAAAACTCTCAAAGAGCACTATCGGGCGACGGTGAGAAGAGAAATGAGAGAGGTCGATTAGCAAAAACCCGCAAAGGGCGCTGTCGGCTGAAAAGAAGGTATCTCGCAATTAAAAGAGTCCTGGCAAGGTTCCCTGGCTTTGAAATACGGATCAATGGGTTCACAAGAAGATGGAAAGTTTGTTTCGGGCGTCCAGTCCAAGAAGCATGTCATGTTCATTTGAAGCCAGCATGCACTCCAGATAAGTCCTTCTTCTTTCCCCCGAAAGGAACGCTTCTCTTTAAACTCTTATGCTTGCCTTTTGTATATTTCTTCCTTAAATACCTTTTAGTTTAACTCTGATTCCATGACTATTGCAAAGAAAAGGTGGCAGGACTGTTCCTATAGGGCTCCGCCTGGCAAAAGCCAAAGAAAATACCCAGCCTCAGCGGGTGCGTCAAGCCAATCCCGATTGACCGTGGTGGTTGATACTTCACAGCAAAGACATTTTTAAGGAAGGAAAGAAAAAGGCAAAGGTCCTAAAGGCAGAATAAGGTGAAAAGGTCGGAGCCCACACGACCGAGTCATCATGAAATCCTAAAAGTTGAATCCGGTCAGTTTGAAAAGAGATTCACCCTCAAGGCTAACAAGCAGCAAAGCTCTCAACGGAGATGGGGCCGGGATCAAGCAATTGGAATGATCAAGGCCACAAAACCAACCACTGTTTCAAATTAACAAACTGTTCTTTGTTGAAAAACAGTTGCAATCAAAGCAACCATGTAAGAAGCAGGTGCAACCCAAAAGGAAATGAAGTGCGCAAGTGCTGAAACAACTTTGCAGCAGGAAAACGACCAAAAAGGAAGTTTCCCCAAAATTCTTTCATGCGTTTTGCTAAATAAAAATGAAAACATATAAAAAGAAGAAGAAAAAAAAGAAGAAAAGAAATGAAAATGAGAACCCCAAAAGAAAAACAAATCATTGTAGCAAGAAGCTTTTTCTTTCCAAATCCCGGCCAAAAAACCGAGGATCTCCCTGGCATAACCCAAGGAGCTTTTTCTTTCCAAATCCCGGCCGAAAAACCGAGGATCTCCCTGGCATAACCCAAGGAGCTTTTTCTTTCCAAATCCTGGCCAAAAAACCAAGGATCTCTCTAGCATAACCCAGGGAGCTCTTTCTTTCCAAATCCCGGCAAAACCCGCAGATCTTTTTTCTTTTTGTCCCGGCATAACACGAGACCCTTTTTCTTTTTTCGTCATAACCCAGTCATCTTCCAGCATAACCTGGATTCATTCACAAGAATACACAATCCTAATTTGATTACTTAGATATGTGTCACAACTAACTCACGAAATTTTCCTAGTGAAACTGGGGCAGAAAATTTCGTTCGTTTGTTTTGGTATCTTAAGCAGGTTGAACTCAAGACAGAAGGTGCGAGATGACCGATGGAATGAGTCTCAATCCAGAATCAAGAAAAGAAGAAACGAACAAAAAAGAAATGAATTCAAATGTGAAGCAAACAAGGATGCGGATTGCTCAAAATCTGATAGAAGTCACAAGCTCCGCTGATCCTGTTTTGACCCAATGATGCAGAAAAAAGTAAACACCTACCGCTTGCAAGCATCAAGATTTAGATCGGAGTCCACAGCAAAATCAGCTAAGACTCAAGATCAAGTTTTAAGAGAATTATAGATAGGAATCTTGTAACTCATAGTTGATAGGCATAGCTAGCTTAGCTTTGATTTTCCTTTTTTGGTGTAATAAGGAGGTCAGCAAGCAGTAGCAGCAACAACAGCAGTGAAATCACAGCTCCTGGTAGTCCCAGCTACCAAACCTTCCAGAACTACACTGATCTGATTCATTTATAGCCAAGGATATGTAGGCAACCTTTGAAGCAGGGTTCGGTCAGATGGTTTTTTTTTTTCAAAATGCTTCTCATGGAGTGCTCAGCAGGCAAAAGTCCTTCATGGTGCTCATTTATCTTTGCCCGAAAACCCTTCATGTCTTCGAGCAAAGAGGGGCAGCTGTGAGCACGTGATTTTTACCACGCTTAAATCACTCCTATAAAATTCCTTAGAATTAGGATTTTTCTTTATTATTTGAATTTTTAGGAATTAATTGTATGATTTTGTGTCTTGTTTGTATTTTTGTGTACATTTTAGTTGCCATATTTCATAAATAAGGTACAAAAATAGTGCATTGGCATTCAGAATTTGATTTTATATTCTTAGTTTTACTAGTTAATTAATATTACTAAAATAAGAGAAAAATAATAAAAATAGTCCTTTCACAATTTTAAATTTTATATTTTTATATTTTTTGGTTTAGTTTCCTTTTAAATTAGGACTTAGCTTATTTTTTTTAGAAAATTAATTAGTCTAAGTTTGGGAGTTAAACTAGGTTTTGTTAGTTTTAATTTTGTAAAGAAATAAATAAAACAAATAAATAAAAAAGGGAAAGAAAGGAAAAGAAAACAAATGAAAAAAAAAATTCAGGCCATTTATTCTTTGGACCAAAGTTTCAAACCCCAAAACCCCAATAAACCCTAAAATCCGGCTGAATTGGCCCAAGCCCAAATCGTCAATCCGGCCCAGCCCCCCCCCATTGCAAAACGATGCCGTTTTGGCGTCGATCAATCCTGACCGTCCCTTTTCCACCATCTAATGGCCTGTAGGCTTCCTAAATTTTACATAAAAGTGTCTCAAAAAACCAGAAACCCTATAGACAAGGGTTCTCTTCCTCGCACCTCACCTCCCTCCGTCGGCTCCGCCCTAACGCCGCCGCCGGAAATTGCCCCACGGCGGCGGCCAACTGCCAATGGCACCCAAAATTTCACCACATACTCCTCACCCCTCCCTCTTTCCATATCCGGGGCCCTTTGCCTTCGAACATCACTGGAGCATTTCAAATAAGCCAAACCTTAGGCGCCGCCACCAAACCACTCCAGATTTACATCACGAAACCTCCCTCATCTCCTCATACCAAATCCCTAGTTATATTCCTTCAAATCCCCCTCCAATTGTTTAAATGTTGGATCAAAAAATCAGGCCTTAATGTCACAAAACCAAATTCAACAGGCTTGTGAGGATTTTAGACTGTAATAGACCTTAGTCTTGTGTTTTCACTTGAAAACACAAGGTTAAGGTCTAATCCGGTCAAAATTCAAAGGATTTCTTCATCATCTTTCCATGTCGCTTTAGGTATTTCCTGTTATCCCCTCTTTATTTTTCTTTCACCCGTATTCTTTTTTGTCGTTTGCTTCATCTTTATTTTCTTTTCCCAGTAGGTAATTTGGAATTGATTTTGTCCTGATTTTTGTTTGTTTTTAGGATTTTATTCCCTGTTGATTTAGTCTAGTATTCCTGCCTGCATTTTTTATTCTTAGATTTTTAGTTTTGATTTCTTATTCTTTTCTGTTAACTCTATGAAATTTCGTTTGTTATTAATTTCTCTTTGTTTTTGGCCTGACTGATAACAGAGATGATTCTGTTTAATGTTTTGATTATTAATTTTGTTTGATTGATAGTTTGGTAAAGAATGAACTAGGATTGATTTGCAGTTTTATTTAGTTTTGATAATTCAATTCCATAGTTTTGAACCTGGTTGGATATAGCTGAATAACCTAGTCCTTGATTAACTATAGTTAAATGTAACTAAGGTAAAAGGGGTTTGGGGTTATAGTTTCATGCTAGGGTTAGTAATTTTAGGGTTATTCAAGGGTAGTTTGGGCACCTAAAATGGGTTAGTTTGTTAAGGCTCAGTGATTTCAGAACTCAAGTAAGGGTAGTATAGGCATTCCATAGGTAGGAAAACAAAGCTAGAACACCCTAGATCCTTCTAGAAGGGGTCTTAGTGTAAGTTTCAGCATTTTGAAAGCAGTAACTTGAGAAACAAGTCAAAACTTTAGGATTAGTAAGTAATTTCTGAAANNNTCAAATTTGAATTTCAAAATCAAAAGAAGTTCAAATCTGAAGTCCTGTAGTTTTAGAAACCTTCTTTAGATCTTAATTTTTGCAAAAATCCAAAAACAAATGAAAATACAGTAGAAAAATCCAAAAATATACTGTTACATTGAGGTTTTATGAATTCCTAGTGTTCTGGACTCAATTGCAAATCATTTTGGGGTTTATTAAAGTTATTTTAGGGTGCTCCTAATTGCTGAAGGTTTTCTGTGGTTGCTGGGTTCAATTTCAAGTTTATTTGGGTTTATTCAAGCTTTTCCTACTTGATCTGCTGGTTCCTGTTTGGTTAAGAGTTTTTCCTTCGATTATTGGATCTGTTTCTAGGTTGCTGTGTGATCTCCTGTTCGTTATTGCTGCTGATCTCTCATTTTCCTATTTTCAACACATTTCCAGGTACAATTTTGACCTCCAGTGATGTATGAAGCCTGAGTTGAATGTATTCTCAAAATTGAAGACAATTATATTTGCTTCCCCATGAATTCCAGCTGTATCTGTGTTAACTTGATAAGTAGCATAATTGAGATATTGCTTTGTAATAACTGGACATTTGGACTGACATTTTAGATTATGTGGAGGCTATGAATCCATATCGAACAGTTGTGTATTAATTAGGACTGTTTGGGACTTGTTTTGTAATTAAATTGGACAAACTAGGACTATTTGTGGACTGTTAAATTTGTCATGAGTCAATTCCATGTGTAGTTAATCTTTAGGCATTCGAACTATTAAGGATAATTAGTATAATGTCAGCTACAGTGTGTTAAGTCAAATCTGCTATTAATTGTTATTAGTATAATGTCGGCTATGAATTAAGTCGAAATGCATTTTCATTTTGTAATATGCATTTATTTGTCGTTTGTAGGCATCAATGCAAGTGTAGATACTTATGGTTTCAGTATATTGGTCACAAGTTCACCCTAAGATAAATGTGAATGTAAAACAAACGAACTGGAAGTCTAATGAACACTTAGAGATGATTGTAGCACTTTCAGCATTAAGTTTAAGCTTTAGCCCCTAATCAACATTAAATTAGATTAAACTCTGTCCTAGGACAGCATAACGTTGTGTTCCTACTGGGCTGGGATCATTTGGCCCAAGTGTGTCACCTTAATTAAGTAGCATTAAAACCAGTGACCGGCCAGATTCATATATCAGAACTGGGCCAAACCTTTAAGACCCAAAAATTGCTAGAAGTCAAAAATCTTTAAAAATTATATTAGGAATATGGGAATTATTTTTCAATATGAATTTAGGCTTTCGAGTTAGGTAGCGGGTTCAAATTAAAAGGGTCCTCCCTTTTGTTTGAATTCGGACTTGAACTCGAGGCCCGAATTTATAAATGCAAATTAATTAGGCCCTTTTAGAGACAAAATAAATAGAAAATCGTAGTTTGCTTTAGGTTGACCTTTAAATAAAAAAGAGATGAGCCTCGCCAACAAAACACATACATTGTAGGGCCCTCATTAAATCCATAATTAAAATACTCAGAATTCGGGGCGTGCCGTCTAGCAAATTTCCTGGCCCTCCGCAAAGATAATAACCCGTTAGTCGCTTAGGTGCGCTTTTAAAAAATTTACCTTCTTAAATACGGGTGTGCATTTCATACAACCCAAATCCAAATCCCAAAACGTTGAATAAGAATGTGTCGAGGATCCGGGTGCATTTCATGTGACGTGATCCTCCCTATTCTTTCGTAATGACTCAGCCTATAGGTCAACAAATGGCCTGACGTCACTCTGTGCCTCCTTCTCCTCAGACTGGGAAGAGTGCTCAGAAGTGCTATGGGTTGTTTGAGGCCGTGGATGTTCGAACAGTTGTGCCTGCTGGATTAGAGTAGTAACCCATTTCCTTCCACGATCGGGCGGTGATCACGTTGCAATAAACTTCTTTGGTGCCATTCCTGTAAATGAAACAGTGTGGGTGAAATAACATATGAGTCACATTGAGAATAATTGCATGAAATAAGTAGCTTTTTGCGATGGGTTACACAATCGCATAACAATTATGCGAACCGCAAACTTATAGCAGATATTCAATACCTAGAAGGAAAAAATAATTATGCGATTGCAAAATAGGCCGCATATTATGTTATGCGATCGCAAAGTGGCCGCATATCAACTCAACACATGAGCAATTTAACTGACTCTGTTTGCAGCAAGTATGCGACCCACGAAAATGGTTTGCGATAGCAAACCCGATCGCATAACCATTTTGCATCAGTCCACCTAGGGTTCTTTTTGCGATGACTTTGCAGACCACAAACCAATTATGCGGCTGCAAAGATCGTCTTCTTCAGTTTAAACATGCTCCTTTCTCTTAAAATGCACACCTCACTCAAAAACGCTCACCTCAGTCACAAATGCTCACCTCAAATTACCCATCAAGATTCCCGTATCAAAGTTTTGAGAGGAAGGGGGGAAGGATTTCAAAAAATTCCTGATCTTCCTATGAAAATTTCTCGAACACATTGTGGTCATAGTTAAAATCAGTTGATTTAAGAGAAGAGAGGTACTCAGAATTCCCCTACTTTGTTTCATGAACAATAGCTCACATAATCACTCAACCAAATCATCACCACAATATTAATATTAATTTGAGGGAAATGGCGAATCAAGGGAAATGACTATGGAAACTTAGAATTTAGGAAGACACATACAATACATCCATAATAAAGAGGGGAAAAAATCACATACCAGATGCTTGAGCAAGATAATGTGGACAAGGTAAGTATTCTATACGACTCTAATCCTCTTCGTGTGATTGTGTATGTTTTTTATGTTTTGTCTTTTCTTCTTTTTGATATTTTTTTTGTTGTTTGATCGTGTTTCAGTGTTTGTGTGTGATGAGAGTGAGGGTGTGAGTAATATGCAAAAGTTTAAGGTTTTTATACCTTATGCTGTCGCATATATGTTGTGCAATGGACTAATGATTGCGTTGCCCAAACATACTCTGCGATGCATTCTGCGATCGCATAGTTGTTATGTGGGCCACAGAAGTGGAAATCTTACATTTTTTAAGACCTCGTTTGTCAATTTTTCTGCCTGTGTCTGCGATGACTATGCGGTTCACAAAGTCATTATGCGACCGCATAGTTTCCGCAAAACCATGGACCTTTCTTTCCTTCATTTTCCTCCGCAATAGCACCCTGTTCATGATATTTTGGACTACCTGCACTCTAACACACACATGAACATGCTCAACTATATCAACTAAACCTACATAATTAAAAACTAACAAAAGAGTGTTACCACACATGGGTTTTCTCCCAAGAAGCGCTTGATTTAATGTCGCGACACGATGATGTTGACCCCATTTGGGCTATTCAGTGGTGGGGGTTGTTGTTGGACTATCATTTAGAGTGAACTATTGTATCAAATGCCTTTCTCCTGTGGTACCAAGGTAATACTTGACTCATTGACCATTCCCTATGAAATTTCGAGTTCCATCCTCCGTATCTAGTTCAATAGCACTATAGGGGATGGACTCACAACTTTGAACGGGCCAGACCATTTGAACTTAAGTTTTCCCAAAAATAACTTGAGTCTTGAATTGAAGAGTAAAACCAAGTCACCGAAATTGAATTCCCACTTCAAGATATTCTTATCATGGACAAAATTCATTTTCTCCTTATAAATGGCTGCACTCTCACGGGCATGGAGACGGAATTATTCCATCTCATTGAGTAGTGTCATTCTCAGGTTAGCAGCTTCGGCCTAGTCAAGATTCAACTTTTTTAGAGCCCACATGGATTTGTTTTCAAGCTCCATTAGCAAGTGACACGCCTGACCAAAAACCAACCTGTACGGTGAGTTGCCAGTGGGAGTCTTGAATGTTGTTTGTTATGCCCACAACGCATCATCTAACTTCCTTGACCAGTTAGTCCTATTTGCATTGACGGTTTTTGCTAGGATGTTTTTGATTTACCTGTTAAAGACTTCAACTTGACCATTCGACGGAGGATGATAAGTTGTGGCCACCTTGTGCTTTACCCTATACTTTTCAAGTAGCCCGGTAAAAGCCTTGTTGCAAAAATAAGAACCACCATCACTAAGGATGGCCATGGGGGTACCAAACTGTGTGAATATGTTCTTCTTCAAGAATGCGGTCACACACTCCTTGCTTCATCGTTGGGAAAGGCAATTGCCTCGACCCATTTTGAGATGTAGTCCACAGCCACCAAGATATAGTTCATGTAATAAGAGCTCACGAAAGGGCCCATGAAGTCTATCCCCTACACATCAAAGATGTCAACCTCCAGTACAAAATTCATAGGCATCTCATGTCTTTTAGATACTGACCCTTGTCTTTGACATTGGTCGCATGCCTTGACTATTTGATTTGCGTCTTCGTAGATCAGTGGCTAATAGTAGCCACATTCAAACACATTTGTAGCCATCTGGTTTCCTCTATGATGACCCCCAATCGGAGAATCATGGCATGCCTTGAGAATTGGCATTACTTTATCTTCCAGAACACACTGCAGAATGATGTTGTCGGCACAAATTTGGAACAAAAAGGGTTCCTCCCCATAGTATTGCATACATTTCCGCAATAACTTTTTCTTTGATAAGTCTCCAATCCATCGGGAACAAGGTCACTAACCAAAAAGTTAGCGATGTCGGCATACCTAGGAGCAAATGTGCTAGACAATGCCAATATGTGCTAATCTGGAAAGGCATCATGGATTTCAAGGTCTTCTTTTGGTATCCCTGCCTCTTTAAGCCTAGATAGGTGATCTGCAACTTGATTTTCTATCCCTTTCAAATCCTTAACTTCGAAGTCAACCTCTTGCAACAAAAGGACCCATCAAATCAATCTTGGTTTGGCATCCTTCTTCGCCATAAGATAGCAAAGAGCAGCATGATCAATGTAAACTATCACTTTGGAGCCCAAAAAATAAGCCCGAAACTTTTTAAAGGCATAGACAATGGCGAGAAGTTCTTGCTCAGTCATGCTATAATTCATTTGATTGCCAATGAGTGTCTTGCTTACATAGTAGATAGGGTGATGGATTTTCTTATGCCATTGACCAAGCACCACCTTAATAGCTACACCACTAGCATCACACATGAGTTCGAATGGAAAAGACCGCGGGTGTGACAATAATAGGTGTCGTGGTGAGCTTTTCTTTCAATTCCTCAAAAGCCTTTACAAACTTCTCACTAAATTAAACTTTACATCTTTTTCAAGGAGTTTGCACATGGGATTTGCAATTTTTGAGAAGTCCTTGATAAAATGATTATAGAAGCTGGCGTGCCCTAAAAAGCTTCGGACACCTTTTACTAAAGTGGGCGGAAGAAGCTTGGAAATGATTTCAATCTTTTCCCGGTCAACCTCTATGCCTTTTTGGAAATTTTGTGGCCCAAAACAATGCCCTCGTCCACCATGAAGTGCTATTTTTCCTAGTTTAGCACAAGGTTTGTTTCTTCACATCTTTTGAGCACTTCTCTAAGGTTGTCAAGACAATTCTCAAAGGAATCATACACTACAAAGAAGTCATCCATAAACACCTCTAAGAAATCTTCCACCTTGTCCGAGAAGATTGACATCATGCACCTTTGGTAAGTAACCGGGGTATTGCATAGCGCAAATGGCATACGGCTAAAGGCAAAAGTCCCATATGGGCATGTGAATGTTGTCTTCTCTTGATATCCAAGGCGATGTTGATTTGGTTATAGCTAGAATATCCGTCCACGAAGCAATATTGCCACAACCCATTTCCACAATAGGTCATGATGGCGCCCGACACCGTTGCCAGGCAAGCCAATGCGGAATATTCCCAACTTCTTATGTTAATTTTAGCAGAATTTAAGTGAAATAATCATTCGAATTTGGATCCGAAACAAAAGTGATATATAAAATAAATAACATAATAATATAACCCCAAAAGCAAGTCTACCAAAGTGTGTGCCAGAACCTGGTGTCACAAGTGTGGGCATCTAGTAGAGTATACAAAATACATCTCTATCCTACTGTCTGAAATATGAGAAAGATAGAAAAAGTAAAGGAAGACTCCATCCGGCTGCTGAGTGGCATAGGAAGGAAGTAGCTCATCGTGGAAGTCTCTATCGTAAGCCCAAGGGCGCGCACCGGACTGGTAACCAGATGTATCTACCTAAGATCATGTACAATTAAGTATAGAAGCGTAGTATGAGTACATAAACAATATGTACCCAGTGAGTATCTCGCCTGATCTCGAAGAAGTACAGACGAGAGGTCGACTTGAGACTCACTAGGGTCGAAGAATATATCAAGGTATTATACTAACCATGAAGAATCACTAATAAGCAACAGTTTATAACAAGACATAAAAGTCCTACTCTCCAATGTATTTCTAGCTAACCATTTACTTTCGTTATATTTATCAATTTATGTCTGGCCATGAAAGGTGATATCAATATTTAAAAACTCTCAGGGAAGCAATAATAGCATGAGCAAATACGCCGAGGCGACAACCCGATCTAACAGAAATAAACTATGCACTTGCCGAGGGTCGACAACACGCCTATAGATGCATCTATTCATACCGAGGCGATCGGCTCGATCCACAAATAATAAGCAATATCAAGTATACGCACAAGGCATATCAATCGTCATTAATGCCATGCAAGACTTCAACAAATATACAAGTTTGTTCTTATTCCCTTTTTAAGTTCCTAGCATATCCTAGGTGCTCGTATTAACAAGATAATATAGAGATTTATATAAAATAAGCATGGTGTGGGTCCTAAACTACCCAGACAATTAACATAGTAGTAGCTACGCAAGTACTCTCATCACCCAGCGCACGCGTAGCTCCCGCATTTAGCAACAATTACTCAGTTATTATTCATATGGGGACAATTCCCTCGTACAAGGTTAGAAAGGAGACTCACCTAGCTCCAAAGCATACTTCCAATATAAAAAACAAGCCCAAGTCCTCAATTTGGAGCCGAACGATCACAAACTAGTTAAATGAAGTAAGAACCAGTCAATATAGGCCTACAAGATCAAATTCTAACTATTTAAGTCATTTCCCAACCTTTTTCACAAGTTTCCTAAATTTCGACCCCGGGCCCACGTGCCCGGATTCCGAGATTTTTCGAAGAAAGTTGTTCTCTATTACCTAAGGATCAATAATATATAAATTCTAGTTCATTTCATAACAAATTTTGTGGTTAAATCTTGATTTTACTTAAACCCTAGGTCTAGCTCTAACCCCTTTGATTTCGCCTAATTTTTAGTGCTTAATCAACTTAATACACATGTATTTAAACTAATAATGAATGGAATTAACTTACCTTGAAGTTCTAAGTTGAAATCCTCTGTTTGGAAGCCCCCAAATCGCCTAAATGTGGTGTAGAAATGAAATAAATGGCCTTTGAGTTCGAATTAAATGAACTCACTGCCCAGCGATTTTCGCTTCTGCGAAAACCGCTTCTGCGGACTTAGGATCGCTTCTTCGGATCTGGACCAAAATGCCTAGACCACTTCTGCGGTCTAGGTTCCACTTCTGTGGAACCACTTCTGCGGTTTACATGCCGCTTCTACGGAGCTGGTCTAAGGCGGCTAGACCGCTTCTACGGTCTGGGGACCGCTTTTGTGGAACCGCTTCTGCGGTTCCCTTGCCCTGGCCCTTGGTCGCTTCTGCGATCGATTGACCGCATCTGCGGTCCTAGAACCACAAATGCGATTATGACAGAAGCAGCAACCTTCAGTTATTCCTCAATTTTGCTACTTCGCTCGAACCTCGCTCGTTTGACGCTCGAGGCACCCAAGCCCCACCCGAACATACCGACAAGTCTGAAATTACGAGGTGGACCTACTCGAACCCTCGGAACACCCAAACCAATGCTAAATATTGGAATCATCCCTAAAACCAAATGAATCAAACTATTGAATTTCAAGTTCTTGATTTCCTTCTAACGGGCCAAAACGCCCTTAAACTACTCGGATTGACACCAAATTTTACGGGCAAGTCTTAACTGATATTTCGGACCTGTAACAAGTTTGGAACCAAACTTCAAGCCCGGTACCTAGGAAATCAATGATTTCTTAGTTTCTTTAATTCTTTAAAATTTCAATTTATCAATTTCCAATAAAAATTCATTACTCGGGCTAGGGACCTCGGAATTTAACTCCGGGCATACTGCCAGGTCCCATATTTTCCCACGGACGCTTCGAGACTGTCAAATCATGAATTCGGGTCCGTTTTCCCAAAAAGTTGACCGAAGTCAAACTTAGTTTTTTAAGAGAATCTTAAAGAAACAATTGGACATATTTTTACCCAAAACTCTTCCTACTCCCCAACCAACTATCCCCACAAGTTACAAATTAGCTAAAGCAAGTGCGGGAAGTCTTATTTAAGGGAACGGAGTTCTAAAAGGCAAAATGACTGATCGGGTCGTTACAAATATAATGACCTTTGGTTCTTAATTGTAGGACTTAAGTGCTTGTAATGCATTCACCGATTCCATGTACCCCTCCATGTCTTCATCATCAAAATTTACCAAAATAGCCTCCAACGCCTCACGAAGGCATTGTTCTTCCATATCCATCTCAATTGCGTCTTCTACCTCATCAACAACATCAATGACTGAGATGCTTTCAGATGCTTGTGGCAATTTCATACCCTTACTTGCTTGAAAGGTAACCTCTTCGTCATTAACTCAGAACTTGATCTCATTTCATTTCAAATCCATAAGTGCTCTTTCGGTAGCAAGAAATGTTCTCCCCAAGATGACAGGTACTTCTTTTCAACAGCACAATCAAGGATCACAAAGTCGACAGGGAGGAGAAACTTTCCCACTTTCACAAGAACAATATCAACAATCACCACCAGTCTCTTTATTGAACGATCGGCCATTTGCAACCTCATACTTGTAGGCATTGGAATACTTAACCCCGATTGCTTGTAAATAGCAAAAGGCATTAAATTTATGCTAGCTCCATTATGACAAAGTGCTTTTGCAAAATTGTGCGTCCCAATAGTGCATGGAATGGTAAAAGCTCCCGCGTCTTCTTTCTTTTGAATGGTGGTTGTAGCAATGATGGAACTAACCCGGTGAGTCACATTCACCACGTCATTCTTGGTGCTTTTATTCTTAGTGATCAAGTCTTTCAAATATTTCAAATACTTAGCAAAACTTGGCATCTCTTGAAATGCTTCAACAAATGGAATATTCACCGATAAATGCTTGAGAATGTCATGGAACTTCTCGAGTTTGCTATCATCAACCTTCCTAGAAAGTATTTAGGAAAATGAGGAGGAGTTCTAGGAATTGATGCTAGAGTTTTTGGTGCCTCTTTCACCTTTTCCTTAACCTCTTCGTGGTTCACTTCTTGAATTTTTACCTCTTCTGGGACTTTTTCAGCTTCAACAACAACTGACATCTCAACTTGTGCCTCAACTTGTTGTTCAGAATCTTCCACGTCGACCACTTGTTCATTTTCTCCTTGAAATATTTTCCCACTCCGAGTTGTGATTGCCATACAATGAGAAGTTGGACTGCTCCCACTACCTTTTGGGTTTGCAATTGTGTCATTTGGGAGTGTGCCCTCTTGCTTCAGATTCTGCTTTCTTGAGAGATCTCTCATTTGCATCTCCAACTTTTGAATAGATGCGGTATGAGAACCGACAAGCTCAGTCATATTACTCATTCAAGCGTGTTTCCCAACTTGGAATCACTTGAAGAACCTTCCTTCCAATACGGAGAGTTGGAATATTGCCCCTTTGGTGGAACATAGGGGTTTGAACTTCGATTTGAAAAGATGTTGTTGTTGTTACTCTAATTCCCTTGATTTGAACTACCTTGGTCATTTTTCCACTGTTGGTTACCTTGCCCTTGCGGGTTAGGCCTCTATTGGTTTTGTTGTCTTGACCCTTGGTATGGTTGCCTTTAATAATCTCCTTGAGAGTTGTCAACATAATTTGCTTCCTCATAATCCTCATTTGATGTGGGTTGAACATCTTCCACCACATTCACCTTTTTTGTTTGGCTTTCATTGAACATCTTTGTCAACACATTGACGTTGGTGGCAAGCCCAACAATTACTTGATCTCTTTCTTTTTTCTCCTTAATTATGTTGGACAAGGAAGGAGTACCATATGCAATTCCACTTGTGGTGTCCTCTGAGTGCCAATCTTGGTTATGTTTTGCCATTTTGTCAAGGATTTGTGTGATCCACGCAAATGTTTTATCCATAAAAGATCCATCAGCTACATTTTTCACTATAGATTTATTCATACTGTCCAAGCCCATGTAGAATTTCTCCAACATGATAGAATCCGGAAAAACATGATTCGATGACCTCACCAAATATAACTTGAATCGATCACATGCCTCATGTAGATGTTCTCCCGGTAATTGCTTGGAAAAGAAAATTTTATCCCGAAGCTCAGATTTCTTGTTTTGCCGGAACCATTTAGCTATGAAAACTCGGACAAGTTTAGGCCAAGAATGAATTTGGTGGTAGATTTTGAATCCATTTCCTTGCCTCTCCAGTCAATGAGTAATTCAATACCCTCAATCTTAGGGCATCATCTGAGACGCTGTTCTGCTTGTGCATCGCACACACACCCAAGAAGTTTCTTAGATGTCGTGTTGGATCATCATCGGTGAATTTATGAAAAACCCCCTGCTTTGAGCATTAGGATTAAATCGTGTTCCATCTTGAAAGTGGAAGCATCAACTCTTGGAGGAAAATATCATTTGTATCCTCAATGTACTCATCTATGTTTGCAAAAGGATTCTCTTATTCGTCATAATCGGCCATGTTTTCCTATCAACACCAAGCAAATCAACCAAAATGTGATTGGATTGAAGAAGACGTAATGTAAAGAGCTCACTAATTAGTAATTTCAAAACCGTATTCCCCAAAAATGGTGCCATAATTTGACACGCGCAGATTACACTTTAAATAAATTATGTAAGACGGCCGGTGTCAAATATAATAACCCAACAAGGTTGGGGTCGAATCCCACAAGGAATAGGTGTGAAAAGGTTACTTGAGTAGTGTGAAACTTGACTTAAGTCGTAATTCTATTCCTTTAGCTTAGCAAGAGAATAATATAATTGTGATTTAACTAGATAACTATTTTGTAATGAGAATGTAATTGATTTGGTTAAGGAAACCAAGGTTGTATCCCCATCAATGAAATGTAATGCTATTGGTGTTAATATGATATATTTCTAATGGAAGGTCCTTTGATATGCAAATGGTTTCTAAATGACTACCCAATATTTTCCAATGGTTGTGTAATATTTTCTCTTTATGATTTTCCCAAATTTAAAGAGTTGCAATTAAGAAAACCCAGTTTATGCCAATTAGAAACCACTTATTCCTAAGCGATTCTATTAAACAAATCCTGAAATTCACTTTTACCAAACCAACCCATTTTTCCAAGTAAAGAAAGAGTAAAATGGAATAAGTTAATGTTTGCAACCACCAACAATAAATAAAGCATAATAAATGAATAAATATCAACCAACCATTATATATATATATTCAATGTCAAACACCCAATAACATTACACCCATTTAGGGTCCACAACCTTAGTATTTAAAACTAGATACTCATACTAAAATACAAAAGCAAAGCAATAAATAGAGTCATAAAGCTTATAAAAGTCCAATATTCTGTCTTTACAAGCTTCCAAATTAATGGTGTATTCAATGCCTTCAGTGTTGTCCCTTTTTCGGACTTAATGACCTACAAAACCCCTAGTAAAGCTATTTATAGTTGACTAAACGTCGAGGTCAAATTGGACAAAAATTCCCTTGCAGACACCTTCTGCGACCGCATAATGGTCGCAAACCATGTATGCGGTCTGCATAATCATCATTGTCATCGCAGATTTGCAGATTTTCAATCAAAGAAATCCACCGCATTTGCATTATGCGGTCCGCATATCAGTTATGCGGCCGCATTTCCCATCACAAAAGTGTTGAGCGGCTTCTTCAATTGCAATTGTGCGATCATTATGCGGCTCGCAGAAGTGTTATGCGATTGCATAATGGATCACACAATCTTCTCTTCATTTGGCAAAACAGCTGCTTCAGTTTTCGGTGGTTATGCAGTTCGCATACCACTTCTGTGATCGCATACTTGCAGCATTCCAACTCTTTTTTGGTTTTTGACTTCTTTCCCATATGTTTGGGTCTTCAAGTCTTATGCACTACCAAACACCAAAACTTTATAAGATTTAACTACAAATGCATTGAAAGACGAACTAAAGTCTATGTAATTGGTATCAAAAGTGCCAAAATTCTACGGAACATCAGCCTGCCACCGGATCAAAACATAATAATCTATAAGGAAATACCTACAAAGCCAGAATACTCATACCTACGAAATACCCAAATGTCGACCACAAGCACGCCAAGTGTATAATACCATCCCTAATGAACTTTAGAACTTCAAACTTCTACATTTGATGCCGAAACCTATTAAATCACATCCAATTGACCTCAAATTTTACACATAAGTCACACTTGACATTATAGACCAATCCAACTTCTGGAATCGAAATCCAAACACGATATCAAAAAGTCCACTCCCAGTCAAGCTTTCCAAAACCTTCAAATTCCAACTTTCGCCAAATGACCCCAAAATGACCTATGGACCTCCAAATCAAAATCCGGATACGCTCCTAAGACCAGGATCACCATACAGAGCTATTTTAAGGCTCGGAATCCCAAACGGACATCGATAACATTGAAATACACTTCGACCCAGATTCATGAAATTCTTCCAAAATGCAAACTTTCCCCAATAAGCGTTGTAACATTCCCGGGTCATCCAAAACCTGATGCAGACATGCTCCTAAGTCCAGAATCATCATACGAACCTATTGGAACCTTCACATCTCGATTATGAGGTCTTTTACTCAAAAGTCAAACCATGTTCAACTCTTCCAACTTAAAGATTCCGAAATAAGAATTTTCTTTCCAAATCAACTCCGAACATCACGAAATTCAATTACGACCACACGTACAAGTCATAATACCTGAAGTGAAGTTACTCCAGGACTCAAACTGCCAAATGATGTGCTAGAGCTCAAAACGACTGGTCAGGTCGTTACATTGTCTCTTACTTAAACATATGTTTGTCCTCGAACGTGCTAAGAACCGCTCCGGAGTTGTCCGAAATCACCGTTTAACATCTCGTGCTCCTAATCGTGCCACCACAACCCATTTTAGCACATTAGCTGGAGCCATACTAAAGATTCTTCCTGCTACCTTAGCTAACAAGCTTTAGAGCCAAATTCCAACATCAACAATTCTCTACAATACCAGATTCTAACACACGAACACAATATTAATCACTAGACACTGAACCCATTGTGACCATGACCCTCCAGTGAAATCATACCATGCACCACATAACAAATTTTCCCAAGGCAATCTCCCCTAAGGACAACAGTTGAAACTTACACTGACCCGAAGCCCGTAGTATACCTCATAACATATATAAGCCCTGTTCAAACTCTCGTAATACTGCCACTACGGAAGATATTTGTAGAAACTCATAACCTCCTACCGAATCAAAAATCATGGAGTCTCTCCTCCTAACAAGAAACAATACTTCATTCTAAACTGATTATTGATATTTACTCTTTAATACACTGCCAAAAGTCTCATATTATGCCACAAGGTGCCAACAAGCTACAAACTCGAATGTAACTAATTAAACAACCGAAAAGTTGTTATGAACCTTCCTCAAAATATGAGAGAGAAAACGCACAAGAATAGATATAGGGAACTGTACTCAACATCACACAGTTGTGGTGTACAACCCGATCCACACATAATACCGTTGCGGTGTACAACCCAATCCAACCATGATACCTGTGGCAACGTGCCACCCGATCCAAACAACACACCCATTATGGCGTGTGATGATAGGCTGTAATTACTTATTTTAGTCGATTATTATATTCCAATTCACTGCACTTCAGTTGATTTTGAGCTTTATTCGCTAGTGTTTGCACTAATTGTGTGTTTTATGCCTTATAGGAGTGATTCCGAGCTATGTAGATGTTATGGAATGAATTCCAGTGATTTGGGGCATTGAAGTCTAAGAAAAATCCCAAGGAATTAAGCCGGGATCATGTTCAGGGATCAACAAATGATAGTTAAGAAGGAACGAAGAATCGAGTAGGCATATTGTGCACTGTCTAGTAAAATGCACATAACCTTTCGCTCAGAACATCATTTGAGCTCTACAATATATGGTTGGAAATATAATTAAAAGGGATACAACTTTGATGTTTTATCTTTTTCCAAATTCCAAACAGAACAGTTATAGTGAAACCTTAGTTATCTGTGAGATTCGACTCTGGACTTTTAGATCGGATTGTATTTGCAGTGACCACTTATCCTTTTTAGGACTAGAGTTGGGCGTGATCAAATTTTAGCATCGTTGTCGGGCAATTAACGGTGTAGTTGTAGCTATATATATTGCTAGGTTTCGAGTTTGAACTTTATTTTTTTTGAGGATGTCAATGTTGTAGAAGTGAGACTAGAGTCAGCAAAGGACATTGAGGATATAAATTTTGTTGACTCTAGTATCATTGATGTTGAGGATGCTGAAAGTCCTGAAGTTCATGTCTATGAGCGCATTGGCCCTCACTCCAAATATTTTTCTACATTGTGCTTGGATGAAGATATGGAAATAGATTCATCCGAGCTGATTGAGATGTCAAGGAATGAGGAACAAGGTGCATACATCCTAGAACGTTTCTTACCAGAAAGACAGGACTACATACCTCATCTAAAAGCCAAGAAGTGTAGAATAGTACAATGGTTGCTTAGGCCAATTAGATTTCTTCCTCCACCCATGTATAGTCGAATACTTGATGCCAAATTGGGGGTTCAATTCATAAGCTTGAAGTGGAGGCAAAAAAGTGATTCGCGTCGTGGCACGATGTTAAATTATGCGCTTGTTGGGAGGCAACCCAGCTTTATTGCTTTCTTTTATTATTTTTATTTCTCTAATTGTATTATATTTGTAGTGTCAATTTTTGATTTTTCAAGAGCATGGGAAGCAAAGCTATTGGAAGGATGCAACAGCAAACCAGATGGTTGGACCTAAGTTTGAGGTACCCGCACGAAGGACCAAGCCTAGGACAAGTCTGAGTACCCCATGAGCTGCTAGTGCTGCGGCCTTTGGCCTACCAGGGAGTTTCTTTTACCTTCTTATGGTTATGATGTGCATTGGTGACTATGCACAATTTTAAGTGTTGAGTGAGGAGATTTTCTGGTTGACTTTCTATGCTACTTTAGTCGTGTTACTTTAATTGAATAATATTTTTTTAAAATATTAGACTTTTCCCGACGATGGATCTATTAGACACTTTTCTTGAGGGATTTAAGTCTAAAGAAAAAAGGAAAAAAAGATTTTCTTTTATTAGGTAGTGTAGCAATTCTCCCTTGGTTTTTCTTTGTGTCGTGATTCTTTTTCAAGGGTTTTATTCGAACCGAGTATAGTTAGTTTTATTTTTTTAGGAGTAGGAGCCAGTGTGAGATGAATTGAATTGAAGCAATATCTCTTGACTTTGTTATGCCATGAGAATAGTGAGTACTTTGGTTGTGACGCTTAAACTCAGTTTCTGACTCTTGTAGAAGTACCTTAAATGTGTGATCTTAACTTTGCTTAACTGCTTTGACTAGAGTGTCTTGATGAGTTCAATCCTGAGTGAGTTATGTTCCATGTGTGTTCAAGGTTTTGTGTTATTCTATGCATTGCATTTTATGACTAGAACTTGCCCCGTGTGTTTGCAAAGCAAAATAGTAGTTTTGTTCAGTCTTGGTAGTGATATAGGCGTTTCTTTGTTGAGCCATATATATTTTACCTGCCTAATTATTATGTATCATAGTTAAACCCTTTGAGCCTGTAATCCTGTTTCTTTGGCAACCATATTACAAGCCTTACCCATTTGTTTGAATCAATCATCCATTTGAACCTTCTAACCTCTCATGAAAAGTTAAAGTGTGGGGTGGTTGGTTTGGCTTTTGAGTGGAACTAATGAAATAAGGAGAAAGGTGCACTATTTTGAAAAAGTAAGAGCCACTTGAATTGAAAAAAGAAAGGAAATAATAGTTGTATTGCTGTAAAAAAAATATTCCTTGATAAGTGGTGACTCTTGATGTAATTGTGCTTAAAGAAGTATGGAGTTAATATATATTGAAGTGAAGGTGGAGTTATGGTTCCACATAAGTGTGGGGTTTGAATGTTAAATTATATGTATTAAAGTGCTTAGGGAGGTGTAGTCACTCATCTAAATGTATCCTACCCATCCTGCAGCCTACATTACAACCAAATAAAGTCCTACTTGATCCTAGATTGAATGAGCTCGATTAGTAGAGTAGTACACTAAGGGCAAGCCTATGGTGAATCTTTTGTGGCATATGAATGTTGTTTCTGAGAGTGAGTGCTTTCTATCTTGAGTTCCTAAGTGTTCTTAAATTTTTTTTGTTGAGAAACTACTCTCTTTGTTGTGTGAGGGAACTTGAATCATGAAGAAGGTAATCGTTGAACTCTATGTTAGAGTAAGTGGGTGAGTTTTGAATAATGCGTGGTACTTGTGAGTCAAATCTTGAGGTGAAGATGTTATGCTTTTGTGCTTAGTCTATTTTAAATATTCTTGGTGTGATGAGTTAGGAGAATTGTTTAAAAAGGTCGTGTCTATAAAAAGTGTAGTTTGATTTCTCGTGGATGAGCAATTATTTAAGTCTGGGGTGTTGATGATAGGCTATAATTACATATTTTAGTCGCTTATTACGTTCCATTTCACTGCACTTCAGTTGAGTTTGAGCTTTAATCGCTAGTGTTTTGCACTAATTGTGTGTTTTATGCCTTGTAGGAGCGGTTCCAAGCTATGTAGATGTTATGGAATAAATTCAAGTGATTTGGAGCTTTGAAGTCTAAGTAAAAGTCCAAGGAATTAAGCCAGTATCGTGTTCAAGGATCAACGGATGATAGTTAAGAACGAATGAAGAATCGAGCAGGCATATCGCGCATTGTCTAGTAAAATGCACATAACCTTTTGCTCAGAACTCCATTTGATCTCTACAATATATGGTTGGAAAGCTAATTAATAGGGATACAACTTTCATGTTTTATGATTTTCCAAATTTCAAATAGAATAGGGTGTAAATGCACGACAAGTACGTGGTCGCGCACTGGCCGCGGATGTGAGGCAAAAACTGGGAAAAATCTGCGGCCGCGAACTTTTTGTCTGGGAAAAATGTCCTTTTTCGTGTAGGAGAAGGTATAATTGTTTTGGACCGTGCTACTTGGTATATATACATAGCAAAACGTTTTTTGGGGACTTTAGACATAATTTAGACCTAATTAAGCTAAGGAGACCAGGGATTTGACCTAATAGGCTAAGGAGATCGGGGATTCGACCTAAGGAGGCAAGAACACACTAGGAGCAAGGCGGAGAATTCTTCTACAAGTTTCTCACTTCCTTCTTCCTATTTCTATTATTGGTTGTGAATTCTAGAATTGTATCTTTGCATACTATTATGAATAGCTAATTTGTTATCTAGGTTTTGATGGAACCTTTTGGAGGTTGAATTCTTGTTATGTTTTTGTATAATTGAGCCATTGGATTTCTCTGCTTGTTCAACTACGTGTTTGTTTCTGTTGATTGAATGGCCATCAATTGACTGTGCCTATTTAGGGTGTACTGCTCGAGAGAGAGTATATATTTAGGTAGTTGTTGAACAACATCACTCCTAACATATATTAGAGATCAATACGGAGGGTTTAAAGGCGGGATTAGAGATAAAGAAGCCTTGGTGCGATCGTAGTGAGCGCTAAATTAAGTGCTAGCTAGTGTAGTTCGATAGAATATATCTAGTAAATTGTGGTAGTTGCCCGAGAGAGAATTATGACAGCTAAACTACTCGTGATCGGTAGAGAGTACTTAGGCAAATTTATAGAAGACATAGAGGGAAGGATTCCGACAATTGGGGAAACATAACTCTAGACCTCCTTGTTTTGTCTTCAATCATTATCCTTGTTAATTGATAGTTGTACTGCTTTCTAGTATTTGTTAATAATTCGATAAAAATAATCATTATAATCTTTATAACTAGGAAATTATTTGGACTTGTGTTTCTTCGCGATATTCAACAGTTATAGTGAAACCTTTAGTTGTCTGTGGGATTTGACTCCGAACTTTTAGACTGGATTATATTTGCAGCGACCGCTTATCCTTTTTAGGACTAGAGTTGGGTGTGATCTGCGTGCCACCCGATCAATAAATAATAATATATAAGGAAATACCTACTGAGCCATAATTCTCATACCTATGAAATACCCGAATGTCGACCACAAGCACGCCAAGTGTATAATACCATCCCTGGGGAGACAGATAGCTCCATATGCTACAAAAACTCAAGCATGACTAAGGTACATTACTTGCATCTCAAGAGCCATCCTGCTCATATAAAATCGCAAGCTACATGTGACCATAACACATGTGCAAATAATCAAGCCGTCTCACAACCCACATGACACACTAGAGATTACACAGAATAGCTGATGGCAAAAATAACATCCAAATCCCGAAGACTCTCCGTAAGAAATGCTATGCTGAAACGAACACATCTGGCTTGATATAGAGAACACATCCACATCTAGATCTATCCACGGACCTCAAGTCAATTCTGATTGTACTGCACTGGGCTAATAACCTTCCAAGGATCCACAACAACCCTATTCATGACACATAAGAGTAGCCATCCAATCTGGAACAAACTTCCACAGTTCACAACCAAATGAATAAAGCGCTTCCTAGGCCTAAACTCTCACATTAGCAATAGTACCATAATCTACATAATTGGTTTTAATCTTTAATTAATCATATGACAACATTTCCTACTTATACAATCTTCCCGTATGATACGCCCCATGACCTTCCATACCAGGTAGCAAAGATTGCACATTTATACCACCGGTCGTACAATGTTGTAAAGAGAATCGAGAATCCTCAAATCAGTACACAAAGCCTCTACACAGGACACTGATCTCAGGTGACGCTAAAGACAATACCAGCTTACTCCAAACATCTGAATTATTTCCTGCTCGTCCAATCTCGTGACATTCTTGTCAACACTGAAGCGCAACTCTTATCCTCAACTTCGATTTCCCATGCCACTCACTACACTTAACATGCAAGTACATGATATTATAAGAATTTCATCATAACTCCTGAACTACTAGTGAATAAATACTTCATTGCCTAGAAACCCTTCACTTAACTCATTTCAGAAGAATCAATGCAACACGCAACTGAATTCGCAAATCACAGAAAAATACAAACCTCGACCCTCGATCTAAATCGTCATGACTCTTTCAGAATCCATTTACACGACAAAGCCATTTAAATCAAATACCTCCCAAATTAACCAAGTTTTGGTGGCGCTCAAGCCCAAGTGTACAACCACAAGCAACATGTATAACTTCTCACTGAAAAAACTGATCACAACTACACTTATGCTATTCAATAGTTGCTAACTGAACCAACTTCTACAAATTTAATCTAGATTTGCCTTAAAAATAACAATAGCTCCTTTGAAATTATAACAAACTCAATCCGCACTCATCTTGAGTGACCCAATTCATGAGACCCCGTTGTCTCAAACCCACGAACAATATCATACCCTCTGTAAAGACCCGTAAAATTCTTAACAAAAAAACTTGAGATTTTGTGGTGTCGAGTTGGATTCTTGCGTTATTATAGTAAAAAATCTTCTCGTCGCGGTTCAGATGTTTTGGATTGAACAGTATCCTACAGAATTAGAGGAATATGTTTCCCAAAAGAATGAGTTTCTACGGCCCATTATACGGCCGCATAATAGCTCTGCGGACCGCATAATGTCCGTAGAGTGAAATAGAAAGTTGGCCAATTTTGAGGCTAGTTATGCGACCCAATTATTCGATCGCATAATCACTATGTGAGCCATATGTTAATCGCATATCTGCCTCGAATTTTTGTGAAGGGAAGTTCTGCGGTGCATTATGCGATCGCAGAACAGATATGCGGACCGCATACCGGTCGCATATTTGGTTAGATCAAAAAACATAACTTCCTGAGGTTCTTTCTGCTGTCACTTTGCGGACCGCATAACCAGGAAAACCTGTGTCGGGGCATCCATTTTCTTAATTTAAAACCCGACCCCCATTCCGTTAAAACACCCTCCTTAGGCCATTTTTAGTATATGTCGCTGATAATTAGAGTTAGAGAGAAGGGTCAAAGAGAGGGGAAGTGTGACGACCCAAAGGCTCATCACCTGCTTTCTTATTTGTTCCGTGCTTCTGAGGCCTTGAAAAACCTCATTTTTAGTCGCCTCGATTTAGGTGCGCAGTCCGGGCGCGTAACCAAAAAGCTTAAACGTGAAATTCTGTTAAAAATGCTAAAATTTGGTATTAAAATGAATAAGTTTGACTTTGGTCAACATTTCGTGTAAACTTACCCGGACCCATGATTTGACGGTCCCGGAGGGTCCGTAGAAAAATATGGGACTCGGGTGTATGCCCGAAATCGAATTCCGAGGTCCCAAGCCCGAGAAATGAATTTTTGAGTAAAAATTGTTTTTCTGAAATTATTAAGGAAAATTGAAATAAAAATTGATTAGAACGTGTTAATATCGGGCCCATATTTTGGTTCCGACGTTCGGTACAGGTCTTATATGTAATTTAAGATATTTTTGTGAAGTTTGGTTGAAATCGGACGTCGTTTGACGTGTTTCGGGCTTAAAACTCTAAATTTGGAAGTTTATGAAGTTTGAAGAAAAACTAGTGATTTTGAGGTTTGATTCGTTGTTTTTGATGTAATTTTGGCGATTTGATCGCACGGTTAAGTTCGTAGGGTGTTGTTGAGTTAGTGTATGTGTTTGGTGAGGGGCCCCGAGGGCTCGGGAGTGTTTCGAAGGTGTGTTGGAGTGTTTTAGAACTTAGCAAAGTTGCAGAAAAATCTGCAACGCGTGCCCAGGTGAATCCTTCTTCGCGTTCGCGACTGCTGGACCGCGTTCGCGTAGGGTCCCAGCCTTACCTCATCGCCTTCGCATATATGTCGACGCGTTCGCGTAGACCAATTCCTCGGACCCTCCCAGTCTTCCTCTTCACGTTCGCATTCTTCTGATCGCGAACGCGGTGGTCAAATGAGTCAACCCTTCGCGAATGCAGCCTTGCTCCCGCGAACGCCAAGGGCAATTTCTGCCCAGTTATAATTAAATTCCACAATCAGTTTGGTCGCGAATCCTTCACAAAAACACACGAGCTCCTTCTTTTTCAAGGTTCCCAAGTGTCCATTGAAGCCCCCTTTCACCAAGACTTTATGGGTTAGTAAATCTTAATTAGTTTCCTTCGTTTTTCATCAATATCCATCGAATTCCTAAGCTTAAATCTTGTAATTTAGGGTGGAAATTGGGGGAATTGGGTAGAGTTAGGGCTTTTTGATTTTTCTTGATTAAGACCTCGTTTTGGGGTCGAATTTGAAAACAAATTATATATCCGGGCTCGTGCGAGAATGGGTGATATGAATATGGTCCGAGCCTCGTGTTTTGACCAAGCGGGCCGGGGTCGATTTTTGGAATTTTGGGATGAAAGCTTGTGAATCTATATTTAGGCATTGGGTTTGATTTGTTTAGCATATATTCACAATATAAAGTCATTATTGTATAGATTTGATTAAGTTGGAGCCGATTTCGAGAGGGAAAGCGATTGTTGTGGATTGATTTGGCCATGGAAGTTGAGGTAAGTGTTTGGTCTAACCCTAGCTTGAGGGAATAGGAGTTGAGTCTTGTTTGCTACTTGCTAATTGATCGAGTACGATGTATAGGCATGGTGACGATTTTCTATACATTAGTGTCTAGTATGACCGTAAGTCCTTATAATGCGATTATCATGACTTGGATGTAATTTCCGTGCTTATTTGAGGATTTATAAATGTTGTAAAGAGCATGTGAAAGACAATATGATCATTTGATTTCGAGGAGCATTAACTCGAGCAATAAAGTGAATTATAAAGTAAGAAATGAAAGAAAGAGGAAGAGTTATTCGTTATTCCCTTGCCGGGGCGTTTTGTTGATTTTGTTGGTTTTTCCCCCTTGCCGGGATATTGAGTTTAATGATATTGTTCCCTTGCCAGGATTTAATTGTTTAACTGTATTCCCTTGCCGGGATTTCCTTCAATGCTTGTTTACTTACTTGCCCCTTAATTGTGACTATTGTTTGGGTGAGGTAGAGTGATAAATGTGATAAATGATATTTGAGGATCGGGTTGCACGCCGCAACAATGATAAATGATATGGATCGGGTTGCACGCCGCAACAATGATAAATAATATGGATCGGGTTGCATGTCGCAACAATGATGTTTATGGATCGGGTTGTACGCCGTAACAGTGATAAAATATATTGGGATCGGGTTGCGCGCCGCAACAATTATCGATACAATGTGTTTATTTTGGGTATTAGTTTTTTGTCCGCTGTAAATTCTGAGCTGCCCTTAGATTGTTATTCTGGATTTACTGTTAATATTGTTATCTCCCCACAGCATGCTCCCCCTCCCATATTGCTTACTTGTCTTGTATTTTCGATCATGTTGTATATATATATAATTGAACAAGTTTATATGGTAGTCCAGTCGAGCCTCGTCACTACTTCGTCGGGGTTAGGCTAGATACTTACCAGCACATGGGGTTGGTTGTGCTGATGCTACACTCTCTGCTATTTGCACAGGTCCAGGTTTCGAGCAGCAGCATCATTAGCACGGGAGCAGGCCTTCAGTCCATCGAGACCCTGAGGTAGCCTTGCAGGTGTCCGCAGGCCCGGGGTCTCCTCTATCCTTACATTAGACTGTCATCCCATTGTATTCGAGATAAATAGATTTATTTTTCTTTCAGACTTTGTATTTAGTACTTCTTAGATGTTCGTGAGTATGTGACTCCAGTTCTTGGGTAGAGATACATGTTGAGATTCCGTATTTTATTCAGCTATCTAGATTTGAGACTCTCGCTTATGATTTTAATTCTGTTGCTTTTATTTTAATGCTGTTAATTATAAAAAAGGAATAGGTGTTTAAATGAAAAGTAGTTGAGTTTGGCTTGCCTAGATCCTATTAGTAGGCGCCATCACGACCCCCGAAGGTGGGAAATCCGGGCCGTGACAAGTTGGTATTAGAGCACTAGGTTACATAGGTCTCACAACTCACGGACAAACTTGATAGAGTCTGAGGGATCGGTATGGAGACGTCTGTATTTATCCCCCAGAGGCTGCAGAGTTAGGAAAAGTCTCACATTTTTTCTTTCTTGTCGTGCGATTTGGTTTCTCAATGCTGATTGAATTTCTACTCCGTTCTTTTGCAGATGTCGAGAACACGCGCTTCCTCATCTATTGATCAGCAGTTCGAGCCCCAGGCAGCTCCCGCTAGGGGCAGAGGATGAGGTCGTGCTAGAGGTCGAGGTAGGGGTAGAGCTCAGCCCCAAGCAGCAGCACCAGTGGCGGAGCCTTAGGTTGACTTTGACAAGGAGGTTCCGGCCCTAGCCGCAGCAGTTCCGGTGGGCCCAGCTCAGGTCCCAGAGAGGTTTATTACTACCCCAGTTCTTCACGACGCTCTAGTCCGGTTGGTGGGCCTCATGGAGAGTGTCACCCGAGCAGGATTGCTTCCTATAGCACCAGCCACTTCTCATGCTGGAGGAGGAGCCCAGACTCCTGCTGCACGTACTCCGGAGCAGGTAGCTCCCCAGGGTCAAGTTCCAGTGGTTCAACCAGCTATGGCAGTTCAGCCGGGGGTAGTTGCTCAGACCGACGATGGCGCGGCCATGTCCGCAGATGCTTTTAGGAGGCTAGATAGGTTCTCCAAGCTCTTCACTACTACATTCAGCGGTGCTTCTTCTGAGGACCCCCAGGATTTCTTATATAGCTGCCACGAGGTTCTTCAGAACATGGGCGTTGTTTAGTCCAATGGAGTGGATTTTGCTGCATTTCGCCTATCTGGATCCGCCAAGATTTGGTAGAGGGATTTCTATTTAGCTAGGCCAGCAGGGTTGCCATCTTTGACTTGGGATCGGTTTTCAGAGTTATTCCTGGAGAACTTTATCCCCGTTACTCAGAGGGATGCTTATCAGAGGTAGTTTGAGCGCCTCCAGCAGGGTTCTATTATGGTCACTCAGTATAAGACCAGGTTCACTGATCTAGCTCGCCATGCTCTTGTCATACTTCCCACTGAGAGAGAGTGGGTGAGGAGATTTATTGATGGTTTGATTCAGCCGATCCGTCTCCAGATGGCTAGGGAGACTAGTAGTGAGATCAGCTTTCAGGAGGCAGCCAATGTGGCCCACAGAGTTAAGATGGTTATGTCACAGGGAGGTGGTCACGGGGGAGACAAGAGAGCCCGTCATTCCGGAAGATTCAGTGGTACCTCGTCTGGAGGTAGAGATTCATATGGTAGAGGACATCCTCTTAGGCCCTTTCAGTCGACCCTTCAGGTTTCTCATGGTACATCAGGCTCCTACGGTTCTCAGGCACACTATTCTAATCAGCAGTCATTCAGTGCACCACCAGCTCCTATCAGCGCACCGCGACTGCAGAGTTTCCGTGGAGGTCATTCAGGTCGCCTGGGCCAGCCACAGCTTCCTCAGCCACAATGTTCGGAGGGATGTTATGAGTGCGGTGAGTATGGTCATATCAGGAGGGCTTGCCCGAGATTGAGGGGTACTAAGTTGCAGCAGCAGGGTCCCTGTCCTATGATTCAGGCACCAGATGCTCCACAACCAGCCCGAGGTGGATGTAGAGGTCATAGAGGTGGAGGTAGAGGTCATAGAGGTGGAGCTCAGACCGCCAGAGGCGGAGGTCAGCTAGCAATAGATCGACCTAGGGATATAGTTCAGGGTGGTGGGGCTCAGCCCCGTTGTTATGCCATTCAGGCCAGGCCCGAGGTTGAGGGTTCAGATGTAGTCATCACGGTACGGTTCTGGTTTGTGATCGAGATGCTTCGGTACTATTTGATCCAGGGTCTACGTATTCGTATGTTTCATCTTATTTCGCACCATGCTTGATCATGCCTAGTGATGCTTTGGGTATTCCTGTATATGTGTCTACATTGGTGGGTGACTCTATCGTGGTCGACCGAGTCCATCGTTCATATGTTGTAGTGATTGGAGGTCTTAAGACCCGTGTAGACTTGTTGATCTTAGATATGGTTGACTTTGATATCATTTTGGGTATGGATTGGTTGTTACCCTATCACGCTATCTTGGACTGCCATGCCAAGACTGTGACCTTAGCGTTGCCAGATATGCCTCGTTTAGAGTGGAGGGGCACTCTAGGTTATTCTACCCACAGGGTCATTTCGTACGTGAAGGCTCGACGCATGGTCGAGAAGGGGTGTCTGGCCTATTTGGCCTATGTTCGTGATTCCAGTGCTGAGGTTCCTCCAATAGATTATGTGCTATTGTCCGAAAGTTTCCAGAAGTTTTCCCTTCAGACCTGCTGGGCATGCCACCCGACAGGGACATTAATTTCTGTATTGATTTGGCTTAGGGAACCCAACCTATTTCTATCTTGCCATATCGTATGGCCCCGTCGGAGCTGAAAGAGTTAAAAGACTAGCTCCAGGATTTGCTAGAGAAGGGTTTCATTAGACCCAGTGTTTCACCTTAGGGCGTGCTAGTGTTATTTGTCAAGAAGAAGGACGGATAGATGAGGATGTGCATATATTACCGGCAATTGAACAAGGTAACGATTAAGAATAAGTATCCACTGCCGATGATTGATGATTTGTTTGACCAGCTTCAGGGTGCCAGTGTATTCTCCAAGATTGACTTGCGATCTGGCTACCATCAGTTGAGGATTAAGGCATCCAATGTCCCTAAGACAGCTTTCCGTACTCGGTATGGGCATTATGAGTTCTTGGTCATGTCATTTGGGTTGACCAATGCCCCAGCCGCATTCATGGAGTTGATGAACCGAGTGTCCAGGCCATATTTGGATATGTTCGTGATAGTCTTTATTAACAATATTTTGGTATACTCCCGCAGCCAGGAGGAGCACGAGCAGCACCTTAGAGTGGTTCTTTAAACTCTGAGGGATAGTCAGTTATATGCCAAGTTCTCCAAGTGTAAGTTCTGGCTGAATTCAGTAGCATTTATGGGTCACGTTGTATCAGCAAAGGGTATTTAGGTGGACCTGAAGAAGATTGAGGCAGTCAAGAACTGGCCTAGACCAGTATCAGCTATAGAGATTTGGAGTTTCTTGGGATTGGTAGGCTACTACCGTCGGTTTGTGGAGGGGTTTTCATCTATTGCAGCCCCGATGACCAGGTTGACCCAAAAGGGTGCCCAGTTCAGATGGTCGGGCGAGTGTGAGGCGAGCTTTCAGAAGCTCAAGACAGCTTTGACTACGGCACCGGTGTTGGCTTTGCCTACAAGATCAGGGCCTTATACAGTCTATTGTGATGCTTCCCGTATTGGGCTTGGTGTAGTGTTGATGCAGGGTGGCAAGGTTATTGCCTATGCTTCGAGGCAGTTAAATATTAATGAGAAGAACTATCCAGTGAACGATTTAGAGTTGGCAGCTATTGTTCACGCCTTGAATATTTGGAGGCACTATTTGTATGGTGTGGCATGTGAGGTTTTCACTGACCACAGAGTCTTCAGTACTTGTTCAAGCAAAAGGAATTGAATTTGAGGCGGAGAAGGTGGTTGGAGTTGTTTAAAGACTATGATGTCACCATTTTATACCATCCGGGGAAGGCCAATGTGGTGGCCGATGCTTTGAGTAGGAAGTCAGCTAGTATGGGCAGTCGTGCTTATATGCCAGTCAGTCAGAGGCCGCTTGCTTTGGATGTCCAGGCCTTAGCCAATCAGTTCGTGAGACTAGCTGTTTGTGAGCCCAGTCGCGTGTTGGCTTGCACGGTAGCTCGTTCTTCATTATTGGAGCATATCCGTGATCGGCAGTTTGATGATCCCCATTTGTGTGTCCTTAGGGACACGGTGCAGCGTGGAGGTGCCCAGTAGGTTACCTTAGATGCGGATGGAGTTTTAAGATTGCAGGGGCGAGTTTGCGTGCCCAATGTAGATGGACTTTGAGAGTTGATTTTAGATGAGGCCCATAGTTTCTGGTACTCTATTCATCCAGGCGTCGCGAAGATGTTTCAGGGTTTGCGGCAGCATTATTGGTGACATAGAATGAAGAAGAATATTGTAGCATATGTGGCTCGTGTTTGAATTGTCAGCAGGTTAAGTACGAGCATCAGAGGCCTGGTGGTTTGTTTCAGAGGATTGAGCTTCCCGAGTGGAAGTGGGAGAGGATCACTATGGACTTCGTTACCGGACTTCCATTGACTCGGAAGAAGTTCAATGTAGTTTGGGTCATTGTGGATAGGCTGACCAATTCAGCGCATTTCATTCCTGTTGCAGCCTCCTATTCATCCGAGAGATTAGTTGAGATTTATATCCGGGAGATCGTTCGCCTTCATGGTGTGCCGGCATCTATCATTTCAGATCGAGGTACACAGTTTACCTCGCGTTTCTGGAGAGCAATTCAGTGAGAGTTGGGCATACGGGTTGAGTTGAGCATAACATTTCATCCTCAGACAGACGGTCAGTCCGAGCGGACTATTCAGATTTTGGAAGATATGCCCCGAGCTTATGTTATCGACTTTGGAGGTTTGTGGGATCAGTTCTTGCCTTTAGCATAGTTTGCCTACAATAAAAGCTACCAATTGAGCATCCAGATGGCTCTTTATGAGGCTTTATATAGTAGGGGTGTCGGTCTCCGATTGGATGGTTCGAGCCGGGAGAGGCTTGGTTGATAGGTACGGATTTGGTTTAGGAGGCCTTGGACAAGGTCAAGATCATTCAGGATAGGCTACGTTCAGATCAGTGCAAGAAAAAGAGCTATGCAGATCGTAAGGTTCGAGCTGTAGCTTTCATGGTTGGTGAACGAGTATTGCTCCGAGTGTCGCTTATGAAAGGGGTGATGAGGTTTGGAAAGAAGGGCAAGCTTAGCCCTAGGTTCATTAGGCCATTTGAAATTCTTGATCGAGTGGGAGAGGTGGCTTATAGACTTGCATTGCCGCCTAGCTTATCAGCCGTGCATCCAGTTTTTCATGTATCCATGCTTCGGAGATATCGCGAAGATCCAGCCCACATGTTAGATTTCAGCACTGTCCAGTTGGACACGGATTTGTCGTACGAGGAGGAGCCGATAGTTATTTTGGACCGGCAGGTTCATCAGTTGAGATCCAAGAGTTTTCCTTCTGTTCGTGTTCAGTAGAGGGGTCAGCCTCTTGAGGTATCGATCTGGGAGTCCGAGTCTGATATGCGGAGCCGTTATCCGCACCTTTTCCCCGACTCAGGTACTTTTTTCTTTTGTCCGTTCGAGGACGAACAGTTCTTTTAGAGGTAGAGAATGTGACGACCCAAAGGGTCATCACCTGTTTTCTTATTCGTTCCGTGCTTCCGAGGCCTTGAAAAACCTCATTTTTAGTCGCCTCGATTTGCTTGTGCAGTCCGGGCGCGTAGCTGGAAAGCTTAAATATGAAATTCTATGCAAAATGCTAATTTTTTTATTAAAAAGAATAAGTTTGACTTTGGTCAACATTTTGGGTAAACAGACCCGGACCCATGATTTGACGGTCCCGGAGGGTCCGTAGAAAAATATGGGACTCGGGCGTATGCCCGGAATCGAATTCCGAGGTCCCAAGCCCGAGAAATGAATTTTTGAGTAAAAATTGTTTTTTGAAATTATTAAGGAAAATTGAAATGAAAGTCGATTAGAACGTGTTAGTATCGGGCCCGTATTTTGGTTCCGGCGCCCGGTACAGTCTTATATGTGATTTAAGATATTTCTGTGAAGTTTGGTTGAAATCGGGCGTTGTTTGACGTGTTTCGGACTTAAAACTCTAAATTTGGAAGTTTATGAAGTTTGAAGAAAAATTAGTGATTTTGAGGTTTGATTCGTTGTTTTTGATGTTATTTTGGCGATTTGATCGCACGATTAAGTTCGTAGGGTGTTGTTGAGTTAGTGTATATGTTTGGTGAGGAGCCCTGAGGGCTCGGGAGTGTTTCGGAGGTGTGTCAGAGTGTTTTAGAACTTAGCAAAGTTGCAGAACAATCTGCAACAGGTGCCCAGGTAAATCCTTCTTCGCGATCACACTCTCACTCCCGCGTTCGCGAAGACTCATATTTTTCCTTCATCGCGATCGCATGATTGGTTCGCATTCGCATAGAGTCATTGAACTCTGAGGGCCCAACCCTCTTTCCTTCTCCGCGTTCACGATGGCTGGACCGCGTTCGCGTAGGGTCCCAGCCTTACCTCATCGGTTCGCGTATATGTCGACGCGTTCGCGTAGACTAATTCCTTGGACCCTCCCAGTCTTCCTCTTCGCGTTCGCATTCTTCTCATCGCGAACGATGTGGTCAAATGAGTCAACCCTTCGCGAACGCAGCCTTGCTCCCGCGAACGCGAAGGGCAATTTCATCCCAGTTATAATTAAATTCCAGAATCAGTTTGGTTGCTAACCCTTCACAAAAACACACGAGCTCCTTCTTCTTCAAGGTTCCCAAGCTTCCATTGAAGCCCCCTTTCACCAAGACATTGTGGGTTAGTAAATTTTAACTACTTTCCTTCGTTTTTCATCAATATCCATCGAATTCCTAAGCTTAAGTCTTGTAATTTAGCGTGGAAATTGGGGGAATTGGGTAGAGTTAGGGCTTTTTGATTTTTCTTGATTTAGACCTCGTTTTGGGGTCGAATTTGAAAACAAATTATATATTCGGGCTCGTGGGAGAATGGGTGATATGAATTTGGTCCGAGCCTCGTGTTTTGACCAAGCGGGCACGGGGTCAATTTTTGGAATTTTGGGAAGAAAGCTTGGGAATCTATATTTAGGCATTGGGATTGATTTGTTTAGCATATGTTGACAATATAAAGTCATTATTGTATAGATTTGATTGAGTTGGAGCCGAGTTCGAGAGGGAAAGCGATTGTTGTGGATTGATTTGGCCATGGAAGTTGAGGTAAGTGTTTGGTCTAACCCTAGCTTGAGGGAATAGGAGTTGAGTTTTGTTTGCTACTTGCTAATTGATCGAGTACGATGTATAGGCATGGTGACGAGTTTCTATACATTGGTGTCTAGTATGACCGTCAGTCCTTATAATGCGATTATCATGACTTGGTTGTAATTTCCATGCTTATTTGAGGATTTCTATATGTTACAAAGAACATGTGAAAGACAATATAATCATTTGATTTTGAGGAGCATTGGCTCGAGCGATAAAGTGAATTATAAAGTAAGAAAAGAAAGAAAGAGGAAGAGTTATTGGTTATTCCCTTGCCGGGGCATTTTGTTGATTTTGTTGGTTTTTCTCCCTTGCCGGGATATTGAGTTTATTGATATTGTTCCCTCGCCATAATTTAATTGTATAACTGTATTCCCTTGCCGGGATTTCCTTCAATACTTGTTTACTTCCTTGCCCCTTAATTGTGACTGTTGTTTGGATGAGGTAGAGTGATAAATGTGATAAATGATATTTGAGGATCGGGTTGCACGCCGCAACAATGATAAATGATATGGATCGGGTTGCACGACGCAACAATGATAAACGATATGGATCGGGTTGCACGCCACAACAATGATGTTTATGGATCGGGTTGCACGCCACAACAATGATAAAATATATTGGGATCGGGTTGCGCGCCGCAACAATTATTGATACAATGTGTTTATTTTGGGTATTAGTTTCTTGTCCGCTGTAAATTCTGAGCTGCCCTTAGATTGTTATTCTGGATTTACTGTTAATATTGTTATCTCCCCACAGCATGCTCCCCTTCCCATATTGCTTACTTGTCTTGTATTTTTTATTCCGCTGTATATGTATATATAATTGAACAGGTTTATATGATAGTCCAGTCTAGCCTCGTCACTACTTCGCCGGGGTTAGGCTAGACACTTACCAGCACATGGGGTCGGTTGTGTTGATGCTACACTCTCTGCTATTTGCACAGGTCTAGGTTTCGAGCAGCAGCAGCATTAGCACAGGAGCAGGCATTCAGTCCATCGAGACACCGAGGTAGCCTTGCAGGCGTCCGCAAGCCCGGCGTCTCCTCTATCCTTACATTAGACTGTCATCTCATTGTATTCGAGATAAACAAATTTATGTTTCTTTCAGACTTTGTATTTAGTACTTCTTAGATGTTCGTAAGTATGTGACTCCAGTTCTTGGGTAGAGATACATGTTGAGATTCCGTGTTTTATTCAGCTATCTAGATTTGATACTTCCGCTTATGATTTTAATTCTGTTGCTTTTATTTTAATGCTGTTAATTATCAAAAAGGAACAGGTGTTGAAATGAAAAGTAGTTGAGTTTGGCTTGCCTAGCTCCTATTAGTAGGCGCCATCACGACCCCCGAGGGTGAAAAATCCGAGTCGTGACAGGAAGGGGTCTCCATCAATTGTTCATCAAATCCAAGCCTAAATATCTTGAAGATTGACAATCAAGGCACCTAGGTCTCTCTTCCAAGAGGTAAGCTTCTATCACCGAAGCTCTCCATTCCGTATTGTAGCTAAACTAGACCATTAGTGCGGTAATTCATGAGGGGTTAGGGTGATTTCCTTGCATGCATGTGATCCTAAGGTATGTGGGGGGAGGACTAAAACAAAGATAGGAAAGAATAGGGAATGGGTTGGGGAAATCTTCCGCTACGAAGGGGCCCTGGACCCTAACAAACACATAATGTTTGATATAAGACTTGTTGACACCCAATTTTTTTTATATATTTTAAATATGCAAAATACTTTTAAAATAGCGTATATATACATATATAAGCATGTCAAAGCATTTTATTATTTTTCCATAATTTTTAAGTTTTTAAATTGATTTATTTCCCTTTTATTCCATCCATAAAATCCCAATAATTACGTCCAAAATTAATATTTGGGTAATTCATCTATTTTATTTTCATATTTATGCCAAAATATGGCTAAAATAATTTTTTACATATTCGTACAAATTCATTTAGTATTTTTAAATCTAAATTGCACACAATTGCAATATTAGCCATTTTTAAGGTTTAATTGTGTCTTATATTCATAAAATTGAGTCTGGTATTTTTAAATTGGTAATTATGCATTATAAAGTATTTTAGTATTTTCAATTTATTCTCAGAAGCCATTTACTATTTTTTATAAATTAAAAGGGAAAAAAGTAAGTTTTTTTTACACGGATAATCTTTTATCTAATAATCTTATATTAATAACATTACTTTTCGTTTATTCCATAAATAGCCTCTCTTTTTTACAAGTATAGCAGGTTTCAAATATTATGTATAGATTAAGCAATAAACGGACTCCACAAATTGTGGGATTAGTATCCCACTTTTAAGGAATATGTTTTGATTCTAATTATTTATTCCATAAATAGAAATCATTTCCTTTCTCTTCCTCACTGGATTCTCTCAAAGATACCCCTATATCCCCATTCTGGAAGGACTGTTCCCCTTTTTTCTACACTTTCCTAGCATATACTAGATGAGGAAAGGCCCGTATACGGACCCAACATTGTAATCGTAAAATTGTTGTCTGCCGGTGCTTAATTAGTTTTTTTGATAAATAAATCGATCATTGTTATATCCATTTAATAACTGATAGAGAATGATATCGGGGATCACAATTCATAATTAATTTATTTTAATAATTTATAAAAAATTAAACTATCAATTATAACCTGCTTAAGTTGCTCCAATTATTATCATAAAAAGACTATGTGATATAAAACTCATTTTAACATCAATGTCAAATATAAACATCAAATTGTAAAATTGATTGAATGGTATTATTTTCCCACTATATTTAAAATTTTAACAAGATAATACATTAAAGGTACAAATGTAATTTGTATTAATAATTTTTCTACAATAAAAAACTTACCGATCTATTTGTAAACTAATTTTGAATACATCCAACTTGGTCTTCCAAGCATTTCAATAGTGGGAACAATCAGCTACATGATGAAAGTTAAAGCGAACAATATCATTCTTTACAATACAAGAAAAGTTTAAAAAAAAACTTATGATTTTACTTTATGTATTGTATACAACAAAATCAAGAGAAATTTTTAGTACAGTCAACAAAGAGAACTTCCACGGGGACTTGCATCCCTAAAGAGGCAATTTAGTACTTCAAACAAAGAGAACCAACTGCACTAAAGAAATATTAATATGATACAAATTGTAGTAATTTAATATAGTAGTTCAAATTATATTTTATTATAACTCGTTTAAAGTGATGTTACTGGTGATAAGATAATAAATATCTGATAGAAGTCTATATAAATTATAGGAATTTTAAGTTTTTCTTAATTAAGGATATAAGAGAAATATTTATATTTTTCTGCAGATTTATCATATGTTAATTTTTATAATGAAAAATATAAAATATTTTAAGACAATTTATAGATTGTTTAAAATTATCATGGAAGAATGGAGTTCAAAACATACAAATCAAATTCTCACATCAATTAAGTACATAAGATATAACCTCCTAGAACAGATGAACAAATATCATCGCTTCAATTAACTTTTAAGGTTTAACAAACTACAATTTTTAAAATTACTTTTGAATAAAAAACTTTTAGGTTTGAAATCGCCTTCAAATAGTATGAATACATGAAAATCTTTTAATTTTATTTTTAAAAATTGTGTTAAAATAATATAGGTAAATGTAAAAATCTTGTAAATATTTATCTATATTTCTTTTTGTTGCTTTATTAATTAAAAATAAAATTTACTTTTTCTATAAAAACTTTTAATTGACTAAAATAAAAATTAATAATTTTATCAAATAAGAAAAGACATTCAAAATGAGTATTTGCATGGAGTAACTCTATGCAAAAGTAGTATAATCAATAATATATTTAAACTTTTGAAGGAGTGATGTGGTCCAGGTGTGTGGGGTCCACGCATATCAAGGAGGACACATTTTGCATTTAAGATGCAAACAATACAATATTTTTTTTAAAATGACATATATACCTTTGGTTGATCATGTTTCCTTTTCTATATAATAGAAATATCTGTAAATTGTTGTATTAAGATTTGGTGCTTTAACTTAAATTATATGTATTTTAAATTTATATATTTTAATTCACATTTTAAGTACACATTATATCATTATTATACATTGTATAAAAATTATTCCATTATTATGCAATTTATATGACATACCGTTTAAATATATAATATGTATTTTAAATTTAAATATTTTGATTCACATTATATAATTATTATACATTGTATAAAAAATATTCCATTATTATGCAATATATTTAACATCCATTTTAAGTTTATATTTCCTTAAAATAGCATTTAAATATACATTATACCATGTATACAAGTGAACACAATCATTTAGATATGCAGTAACAGATAATGCATATAAATTTTGACAAGGGATATAAATTTAGACAACTATTCCAGGCGTATAGTAATAAATAAAAATTGTTAATTTGCACACACACATATTAAAGAAGCAACTAGATGGGATTGGGTTGCTTGGCTGGGGTGAGCGAGATTTGCAGATACTGTTTATTGCTTGTTGCTAATTTTGTAACTATTTTACTGCTCCTTTTGTTATTAAGTAATTGTGCTAGGATATTTAATTCTTAAATATTGCCCACTTATGAAACTGTTTCAAAAAAGTGGCTATTTAAATTTTAGCCTAAATTGGCTTTCAATTTAACCCCAAATCAAACCCAATTCCCCAACCCATTTCTAATTTAACCCGACCCCTAAACCCTTTACAACCAACCCGAACCCGATTACCCACGTACCCTTTTAATCTAGGCCGTTGATCATTCAGATCAACGGCTACCATCACCCATTTACCTTAATTAATCCCAAACGACCCCAAAACCCTACCATTTGTTACAATCCGCCGCCTTAGAATCCCCTTCCTCTCAAACTCTCTCTGCAACACCACCTAACCCTAGCCGTCGCCACCCAAATCTACCCTAATTCCTTTCAATCCCCACCTAATCCATGGATTCCCATGGTGATTGGAGACGTGTATTCCTCTCCTATGTCTACTGGTTATTTTCGTGGTTCCATGGACAGATCTCGAAGGGATCTGGTCCAATCCCTGCTCAACTTCTATCTCTGGTCTTTTTCCAGCCACCCATGACCGCTCAAGTCGAATCCATGGCTTTTCCGGCTAGATCGGTAACTTTTTCGAGAGTTTTCTCACTTTCTCCAGGTTCTTTGAAACCCTAGCTTTAAGAGCTTTTCGATTTTCTTTTAGATCTGTCTTAGATCTGTGCACGTTATGAACTTCTTGATGTTTTCCAAAAGGTTTTTTGATTTCCTTTCAAAGTGACTCCTCATTTTTAAATTAGGTTTTCTTGAAACTCTTCTTAAAGACCTCTTCTCCGATTTTCAGTGTTCTTTTACTATGTTTAAATGATGTGCTTATGTTTTTCTTCTATCTGGTTCATCGTGTTGAAACCCTAGGTACTTTTGGGTTTTAACCGAGTTCTGAAGTTGTCTTTTGTTTGTTTGTATGAATGTTTGTTTTGATTGAGTTCTTTGTGTTTCAATCATTTTCTTGCTTGACTTACCTGGTTCTGAATTTTTACCAATTTTAACTTGACTATGGCATAAACCCTAGTTTCTTAAAAGGGTTTTCCTCACTTATTACTTTGAGTTATTTATTTGTTTCTGACTTTCTTTATATGTTAAGACTAATTTTTGCACTTTGACTCTACGACCACTTGACCTTGTTGCCTACTGTGCTTCGAGTAGATTTCTTTACTGCTGAACCCTAGCTTACGCCTGCTACTGCTGTATATTTAATTTATTCCTCTTTGTCAATATGTTTGACCTTTCATGTCTAAAATGCCTGTCCATCCTTTGCTATTTATATGTCGAAATGCAGAGTTATGTTTCTTTCTTGATTGATCTTGATTTACTCAGTGTTACGACTGATTACAAAAGGTTCCCTTATAAACCCTAATTTACTCATTTTGTTTAAATTGATTGATTCCCTTCCTTTCATTACTATGATATTTTTATCTTGAATCCTTTCCCAAAATTAAACATATTTTGTACTTAGACATTAATATTTACCTTATACTTTTACTACCCCCTTATATGGCAAGAATCAATATGTCCCAAACTGATTTCTTTCCTTTATTTGACCTCGTTAGTATCAGTTCAAGCTGTGATTCCCTGATTAAAAGGAAGTACTTGTGTTAATTGATTCTGATTGTGGTTATTTCCATGTTTGAGTTGAAACTTTACTAATTTCCCTATTCTTCACTCGTTTTCAAAACTATAAATACACTACCCTCTCTTCTTTCAAACACACGAACAATTTGAGTTCCAAACACACACTTACACTCAAAACTTTCTCTCTCTACTACTACTTGTGCTACTGCTTTGTCTAGCCGGATGAAAGCCAAGGCTAGACTGTGAAATCCTTCTTATTCTTCCTTTCTGCGCTTTGCTTCTCTACTGGTGTGTCCTAGTTATTTTTTTAAGCCTCAACAACAACATGTTTCTTTAATTGTTCCAGTCTCTCTCATTCTTGTCTACTTCTGCCTGTGGTTCTGTAGTCAAGTTGCTTTACTAGCATGCTGTAATATTTTTCCTTTCCCCTTTGGATTAATGCCGCCCCTATATATGTTTTAAAGTATACTCTGTCAGTCACTTGTTGTGTACTTGTTGTCTTATGAATCCCAAACCACTATATTCCCTCTATGTGTTTGTGTTCTTATTGGCTGGTTTGTGACTATGCCAGCATCAGCTATTGCTGTGCATGGCCAAACCAGACCCTTTGCTGGGGTCATGTGCTTACATACAAGTGTATCCCCAAAGTCCCTTGATCCCTTTTGAATGACCACTAATTCTGTGTAGTTTTGAGTTTTACTACTACAACTGTTTCAATCACATCTATCACTAATTGCTTTCAAAATGGACTGTTAGTACAACTTCTATAAATAAATCTCTTTCAAAATGTGTTATGCACTTTCACTATATTCTTAGAATCTGGGTTCTACCCCTCTTGTGTGCCCTTGAGCTCCCTCTAAACTTGGACACATAAGGGCCTGCCCTTCCATATTGCACTCATTCTGTTTGATTATGTAAATCTGGGTGTGAGCACTGCCCGGGATCCCTTGAGGCCCTTAGGCAACTCTGACACACCCAGATATGAGAAAGGCTTTGAAATATTGGATTTTGAGGTGGTTCACTACATAACTCAGAGAGGAAGTCAAGATCAGGCTTCCTTTGGTTGTAGTTTCTTTTTTGCACTTCTTTTGTAATTGAATCATTTGGTCTGTTATAATTTGTAAACAAATTAGAAACCATATCTATAGGATCTAAATTGCTTTAATAATAGAGATCATGCCTATAGGGTTAAAATCGGCTTTATAATTAGATATCATGCCCATAGGGTGTCAAAGCAATTGAAGTTTAGTTTTCATTACAGCATGTATTCAAATTCGTCTCCCTAGAAATCATGCCTATAAGTCCAAAGTCAACTTTAACACTTAGACACCATGCCTATAAGATCTAAATTGCTATAATAGAAATCATGCCTATGGAATTTAAATCAAGTTTAGTTAGAAAAGCCGTTTAGTTCACATTGTTTATTCTGAATTGGATAAGTTAATTAATCCGCCGCTTCTTTAACAAGTTTTTTAAACACTGCCGTAGATTAATACCATTAGAAAGCATGTCTATAGGGTTTTAAGTCGCCCGTTTAAAATCAATCACTGCTCTACTGCATTCCTAATCAATACAAATATCATGCCCATATGATATCACTGTTACGCCTAGGCAAGCTTTAGGTAATTATTCGAAAAAAACGGGAACTGCCTTTGTTTAATTACCAACTACTATAACCAGCAGGCAGGCCTGATTCAGACTTCTTTTCTGAGTTATATAATGAATCTGGTTCTGACTCAAACTCCCTGCCTTAGGATCCTTTTAAATTTTAGACCTTATCACAACCCAATCCCAAACCCGGTCATGATGTCACCTCTCGTGAAGACAAGGCCAGCCAGAACAATGTCAACACCTATTTTAAAGCAATTAATTAACAGTAACAATTCTAACACATGCTTAATATAGCAAATAATGCAGAAATAGCGATAATAATGAGGGAAACCATCCCGACACAGCCCAAACCGGGGTGTCACAAGTCATGAGCTACTACAGAGTTTGTAATGAGTCTACGGAATATAAAATCTGATACAATAGTTTGAAGGAACTCAAAAGATATAAGAATAGGGGAGACAAGGGGCTGCTGACGTCAACAGCTACCTCGTCACTCCGACTCGCTGCCTGGTTTGGAAAGAATCAGCGCTCAGGTGCAGACTCCTCTATGCATGTATCTGCACACATGGTGCAGGGAGTAATGTGAGTACTCCGACCCAGTGAGTAACAATAATAAATAATAACCAAAGAAATGAAAATACATAACTGCACAAAGCAATTCTATATCAGGCAGTAAAACAGTAAAGAGTCAGATGAAATCTCCTTTTGAAAAAAAAACCGGTAAATCAGGTAAAACAATAAGTAAATAGTGAGTAGAAATCTGCCCCTCGGGCCCAGTATCAATCGCTTAGAACAGTATCAGCCCCTCGGGCTCAGTATCAGTCACTCAGCATAATATCAACCCCTCGGGCCCAGTATCAGTCACTCAGCATAATATCAACCCCTCGAGCTCAGTATCAGTCACTTACCATAATATCAGCCCCTCGGGCTCACTCTCATATCACATGGGTACCCACGCTTATTGTGGGTGTGTAGACTCTGGAGAGGCCCCTTACAGCCAAGCGTTATATCAACATAAGGCCTGAAAGCCTCCCCACATCACACTCAAGGCCTGAAAGCCTTCTCACATCACACTCAAGGCCTGAAAGCCTTCTCACATCACACTCAAGGCTTGAAAGCCTCACTTAGTCCAGAAAACATCATAAGCCCCTCGGGCATCAATAAATAGTAGTACTCAGCCCAAACAACAGTGGAAATATCATTTAAGTCTCAAAATGAAATTAAAGCGAGTGAGTTTGTAAAACAGTATAATCAACAGGACTGAGTTCAAGTAGTAAATCAGATAGTGAGGAAAGAGTGATAAAAATCCACGAAGGACTCAAGTAGTCAGCATTAAGCCCAAAATATGCAATAAGCCCAAATCATGATGGTAATAACACGTCTCAGTCAATTACATGGTAAAATATCACACGGGATGGACCAAGTTACAATCCCCAGTAGTAAACAACCCCGCGCTCGCCATTAAGCCCGTGTTTCACCTCAACATAGCACTATGTTGTGCAAATCCGGGCTTTCAAACCCTCAGGATTTCATTTACTATTATTACTCACCTCAAGGCGGCCAAAATCATAGCTCGTTATGCCCTTGCCTCGCAAATCGACCTCCTCGCGCGTCGAATCTGAGCAAAACCACAACGAATACGTTACAATAGGCTAAGGGAACATAAACCAATCGAAAAGACTCGAAAAATATCGAAATTCACGAAATTTGCAAAACCCAAGCCCTTGGCCCACTTCTCGAAAATTAGAAAATTTAACATCATCGGATTCCTTATCTCGCCACGAGTCTATACATACCAAAAACTCTCAAATCCGAGCCCAAATGACCCATCACATCCCACTTTGAAATATCAAATTCCAAGCCCTAGCTTTTCCCCCCTTTTTGATGAATTTCCATAAATTTCTATGTTAATTCTACCATTAAATCATGTATTTAGGTCATAGAACTCACCTCCAATCACACCCAGTCGAAATCCCCTTCAATTTCCGTCCAAAAGCTCTTAAGGATGCTCAACAATGGTGAAAATTAACTTAGACTCGCGGAGGAAATGTTATTAAACTATTCTGCCCAGGTGATAATTTATTTTATGCGAACGCGAGGGCCTTCTCGCGTTCGCGATGCACAAAAATCCCATTGGCCCATTTTACCGCGAAGCCTCATCCGCGATCGCGATGCTCTGACTGACACTACTACGTGAACGCAAGCCTTGTGCCGCGAACGCGAAGAATAATTACTGAGGGACTTCAAATCCTTCTACGTGAACGCACCAGTCCTTCCGCGAACGTGATGCACTACCTCCCATACCTACGCAATCGCGACACCTGAGTGCGAACACAATGAACAAAGTTCCAGCCTCCCATTTTTTCCTCTACGCGATCGCGACACCCCCATCGCGATCACGATGACCAAATCTCTGCAACACTTCAGCTGGAAAATCTGCAACTTCCAAATGCTAGAATTGGTCTGTTTAACCATCAGAAATCACCCCGAGACCCCCGGGACCTCAACAAAAAGCACCAACACATCCTAAAACATCATTCAAACTTTTTCCAATCATCAAAATACATCAAACAACACTAAAATCACCAATTCTCACCGAATTCAAGCCTAAGTTCTTCAAAACTTCCGAAACACGCATTTGATCAAAAACCCAACCAAATCACCTTTGAATGATCTAAAATTTTGCACACACATCACAAATCACATAAAAAAGCTACTGAAGCTCTCGGAATTCCATTCCGACCCTCGGATCAAAATCTCACCTATCAATCGGAATTCGCCAAAATGCTAACTTCGCCAATTCAAGCCTAATTCTACACCGGACCTCCAAAACCAATTCTAATCACGCTCCTAAGTCACAAATCATCCCCCGAAGCTAACCGAATCACCGGAAATCACATCCGATCCCTCTAACTCATAAGTCAACATCCGATTGACTTTTCCAAAACAAACCTTCCTTAAAGAGACTAAGTGTCTCATTTCCTTCCAAAACCAATCCGATTCGACTCATTCACCCAAGATTCTTATAATGAAATATAAGGAAGCAGAAAATGAGGAAAACAAGGCGGTCACTTATGTGGCGACGGGCCAGGTCGTCACATCCTCCCCAACTAAAACAAACGCTCGTCCTCGAGTGGGTCAAAAAACATACCTGGAGCCTCAAACAGGTGAGGGTATCTGCTCCGCATCTCCCGCTCGGTCTCCCAAATAGGCTCCTCTGAGGGCCAACCTCTCTACTGCACTTTTACCGAAGCTATATCCTTTGATCTCAACTTTCAAACCCGACAACCCAAAATAGCCACCGGCTCCATATCACAGGTCAAATCATCATACAACTGAACAGTGCTGAAATCCAATACATGAGACGGGTCCCCAACATACTTCCGGAGCATAGATACATGAAATACAGGGTGCACGCCTGATAAGTTGGGTGGCAAGGCAAGCTCATAAGCCAACTCCCCAATCCTCATAAGTACCTCAAAAGGCCCAATAATTCGCGGACTCAGCTTCCCTTTCTTTCCAAACCGCATAACACCCTTCATGGGCGAAATCTTCAGCAAGACCTTCTCACCAACCTTCCGGTCCGCATAACTCTTCTGACGCGACTGTGTTGTACGAAGTCTCTCCTGAATCAGCTTCACCTTTTCTAAGGCATCCTGAACCAACTCTGTCCCCAATAGCCTAGCCTCGCCGGGCTCGAACCAACCCACTGGAGATCTACACCGCCTCCCATACAACGCCTCATATGGAGCCATTTGAATGCTCGACTGATAACTGTTGTTGTAGGCAAACTCTACAAGAAGCAAAAACTCATCCCAAGAACCTCCAAAATCAATAACATAGGCACGCAACATGTCCTCCAATATCTGAATAGTACGCTCGGACTGCCCGTCCGTCTGAGGATGAAATGCTATGCTCAACTCTACTTGCGTACCTAACTCTCACTGAAATTTCCTCTAGAACAGAGAAGTAAACTGAGTACCTCTATCTGAGATAATAGACACTGGAACACCATGCGATCGAACAATCTCCCGGATAAAGATCCCTACCAGCCGCTCTGAAGAATAGGTAGTACATACTGGAATGAAGTGCGCGGACTTGGTCAGCCGATCCACAATCACCCAAATCGAATCGAACTTCTTCAAAGTCTGAGGAAGACCACTCACAAAATCCATAGTGACTCTCTCCCACTTCCACTCGGGAATAATCATCCGCTGAAGTACGCCACCCGGTCTCTGATGCTCATATTTTACCTGCTGACAGTTGAGACACTGGGCCACAAATCCTACAATGTTCTTATTCATTCTCCTCCACCAATAGTGCTGCCTCAAGTCCTAATACATCTTTGTGGCACCCGGATGAATAGAATATCGCAAGCTATGGGCCTCCTCTAATATCAACTCTCGAAGCCCTTCCACATTGGGCACACCAATCCGACCTTGCATCTACAACACACCATCCTCACCAATGGTCACGTCTCTGGCATCATCATGCTGGACCCTATCCTTAAGGACAAGCAAATGCGGGTCATCATACTGGCACTCTCTGATGCGATCATATAAGGAAGACCGAGAAACCATACAAGCCAACACCCGAATGGGCTCCGAAATATATAGTTTCACCAACCGATTGGCCAAGGCTTTAACATCGACTACAAAGGGCCTCTCCCCAACTGGAATGTATGCCAAGCTCCCCATACTAACCGCCTTTCGGCTCAAAGCATCGGCCACTACANGGCCCTGCATCCTCAACACGCCATCATCATAAATGGTCACATCCCTGGCATCATCATGCTGAACCCTGTCCTTAAGGACAAGAAAATATGGATCATCATACTGGTGCTCTCTGATGCGATCATATAAGGAAGACCGAGAAACCACACAAGCCAACACCCGACTGGGCTCCGAAATATCTAGTCACACCATCCGATTGGCCAAAGCCTGGACATCAACTGCAAAGGGCCTCTCCCCAACTGGAATGTATGCCAAACTCCCCATACTAACCGCCTTTTGGCTCAAAGCATCGGCCACTACATTGGCCTTCCCCGGGTGATACAGAATGGTAATATCATAGTCCTTAAGTAACTCTAGCCACCTCCGCTGCCTCAAATTAAGATCCTTTTGCTTGAACAAATGCTGAAGACTGCGATGATCGGTGAATACCTCACAAGATACGCCATACAAGTAGTGCCTCCAAATATTCAAAGCATGAACAATTGCAGCCAACTCCAAATTATGTACGGGGTAGTTCTTCTCGTGGGGATTCAATTGAAGATAAGCATAAGCAATAACTCTACCCTCCTGCATCAATACACATCCGATCCCAACTCTCGAAGCATCACAATACACGGTATAAGAACCTGAAGCTGAGGGCAAAACCAATACTGGAGACGTGGTCAAGGCTGTCTTAAGCTTCTGAAAGCTCTCCTTGCTCTCGTCCGAACATACAAATGGAGCACCTTTCTGATTCAACTTGGTCAAGGGCGATGCAATATAGGAAAATCCCTAAACAAACCGGCGATAATAACCTGCCAAACCAAGGAAACTACGAATTTCTGTGGCTGAGGTCGGTCCAGGCCAACTCTGAACTGCCTCTATCTTCTTCGGGTCGACCTGAATACCCTCGCTGGACACCACGTGCACCAAGAAAGCTACTAAGCTGAGCCAAAACTCGCACTTGGAGAACTTTGCATAAAGCTTCTCCTCCCTCAGTCTCTGCAATACAACTCGCAAATGATGTGCGTGCTCCTCTTGGCTACGCAAGTACACCAGAATATCATCAATCAAAACAATAACGAACGAATCCAGATAAGGCCGAAACATACTGTTCATCAAGTGCATGAACGCTGCTGGGGCATTAGTCAGCCTGAAAGACATGACAAGAAACTCATAGTGCCCATATCTAGTCCGGAAAGCAGTCTTCATAATATCTCAATCCCTGATCTTCAACTGGTGAGAGCCCGAACGGAGATCAATCTTGGAGAACACCCTCGCTCCCTGAAGCTGGTCAAATAAATCATCAATGCGAGGCAGTGGATACTTTTTCTTCACTGTTACTTTGTTCAATTGCCTATAGTCAATGCACATTCTCATGGTGCCATCCTTCTTCTTCACAAACAAAACTGGTGCACCCCACGGTGACACACTAGGCCGAATGAACCCCTTATCTAGGAGTTCCTGAAACCGATCTTTCAATTCTTTCAACTCTGCTGGTGCTATACGATATGGAGGAATGGAAATCTGCTGAGTGCCCGGCACCAGGTCAATACCAAAATCAATATCCCTGTCCGGTGGCATGCCCGACAGGTCTGCAGGAAATACATCGGGAAACTCCCTCACAACTGGGACAGAATCAATGCTAGGAGTCTCGGCTCTAACATGCCTCACAAATTCCAAATACGAAAGGCAACCCTTCCCAACCATATGTTGGGCCTTTAAGAATGAAATCACCCTGCTAGGAACATAGTCAGTCACACCACGCCACTCGATCTTCGGTACCCCCGGTATAGCCAGAGTGACTATCTTAGCATGAAAGTCCACAATAGCATGATACAGAGATAACCAGACCTTGCCCAAAATAACATAAAAATCTACCATGCTCAATAGCAATAGATCGACTCGGGTCTCCAGACCCCCAATAGTCACCAAACATGACCGATACACATGGTCTACAATAATAGTATCGCCAACTAGGGTAGATACATGAATAGGTAAAGCAAGACACCCTCGGGACGTACCCAAATAGTGAGCAAAATATGAGGACATATAAGAATAAGTGGAACTGGGGAAATAAGACTGAGGCATCCCTATGGTAGACTGAAATAATACCTGTAATGACAACATCTGAAGCAATAACATCTGTCCTGCCCTGAAGAGCATAAAAAAGAGCCTAATTACCGCATGATTGACCCGCACCTATGGGTCGACCCCTGGCAGCCTGACCCTCACCTCTAGCTGGCAGGGTGGGTGCTGAAGAAACTGGACCAGAAGACGAGGGCTGACCCCTCTGCTGAGATGAGCTAGCAGCACGGTGAGGACACTACCTCCACATATGCCCAAACTCTCCGCACTCATAACAACTCCGGGTGCTAGAGAATAGGACTTAAGGGAACCCCTCGCACCGGAGTGACTAGCTAACACACTCGGCCTAGAAGAACCCTAAGTAGACGGGGCATGAGATGAACTCTGTGGTGGAAGAGCACTGAGTGAAGGCTGACTCTGCTGAGAACCATGATAACCATGACCTGAAGATGCTCCACGATACTCGGGATGGGCCGACTGAGCGGGCCTGAAAGAACGACCCCTACCCTGATGGAACTGGCCCCTCGTGGGAGTGCCACTATAATTGCCAGAACCTTGAGGCCTCTTGGCCTCCCTCTTCTCTCGATCCTGACGGCGAACCGCCTCAATCTCTTGAGCTATATCAACTACCTCCTCGAATGAAGCACCCAATACTCTCTCTCTAGTCATAATAACACGGAGATGGTAGTTAAGGCCATCAACAAATCTCCTACTCCGCTCCCGATCCGACGGAACCATCCAGACGGCATGACGAGCCAACTCTAAAAACCTCATCTCATACTGAGACACAGTCATATCTCCCTGCCGTAGCCACTCAAACTGCATGCGCAACTCCACTTTGCGGGACTGCGGTACATACTTCTCCAAGAAGAGAGTGGAGAACTCCTACCAAGTCAAAAGTGCTGCACCTGCCGGCCTACGCCTCTCATACGCCTCCCACCAAGTGAAAGCAACCCCAGTAAACTGAAAGGTGGTGAATGCCACACCACTAGACTCAAGGATCCCGCTGTACGGAGAATACGCTGACACCTGTCAAGAAAACCCTGGGCATCCTCGCCCTCAGCAACACTGAATGTCAGAGGCTGGAGTCTACCAAACCTCTCAAGGCGACACTGCTCATCCTCAGGCATGGCTGGAACCCTGAACTCCTACAATGGTGCAACTGGCTTAGCTGGAGGTGCCTCTCGAGTCTGTAATCCCTGCACTACCTGCTCAGGGGTGCGAGCAGCGGGGGTCTGATTGCCTCCCCCAGCCTGCGAAGTAGTTGCTGCTGTGGTGGCTGAAACTGCTTGAGCTAGGCCAGTGCAAACTGTCAAAATCTGAGCCAAGGTATCCTGAAGACCCGGAATCACTATAGGCACAGCTGGTGCCTGAACTGGTGATGCTGGAGCCTAGTCCTGAGCTGGGGCAACTGGAGTTTCCACAGGTGCTGCCCCTGCTGCTCTACCTCTGCCACGACCACGACCGCGTCCACGGCCTCTGGTGGCCTCAGTGGGTGGTACTGGTGTTCACCCGTCACATTCGGTAGCTCGTGTCCTCACTATCTGTGAGAGAATAGAACAAAGAGAAGTTTAGTACTCGGATCAACAAGTTCGCATGACAAGAATTTCAAGAATGTGAAGTTTTCCTAAAGGTTCTGTAGCCTCTCGAGGATAAGTACAGACGTCTCTGTACTGATCTGCCAGACTCTACTAAACCAACTCATGACTCGCGAGACCTAGTGACCTAGGCTCTGATACCAACTTGTCACGACCCAATCCCAAACCCGGTCGTTATGGCGCCTCTCGTGAAGACAAGGCCAGCCAGAACAATGCCAACACCTTCTTTTAAAGAAATTAATTAACAATAACAATTCTAACACATGCTTAATATAGCAAATAATGCGGAAATAGAGATAATAACGAGGGAAACCATCCCGACACAGCCCAAACCGGGGTGTCACAAGTTATGAGCTACTACAGAGTTTGTAATGAGTATACGGAATATAAAATCTGACACAATAGTCTGAAGGAACTCAAAAGACATAAGAATAGGGGAGACAAGGGGCTGCGGCCGTCAACAGCTACTTCGTCACTCTGACTCGCTGCCTGGTCTGGAAAGAATCAGCGCTCAGGTGCAGACTCCTCTATGCCTATATCTGCACACATGGTGCAGAGAGTAATGTGAGTACTCCGACCCAATGAGTAATCATAATAAATAATAACCGAAGGCATGAAAACACATAACTGCACAAAGAAATTCTATATCAGCCATGAAAACACATACCTTTAAGCATGTAATTTCTTTTTTAAAAGGAAAACTGACATATCTATTTTTTTTCTTTCCTTTATTTCTTTAACTTATGAAACTACTGTATTTATCACTTTCTTAACCTGCAAATATATGTCAACATGATTTTAATTATTGCATAATCGTTCTCAACATCGTACTCGACTCGTGCCAAACAAATATTATAGAAACGCTTATAATGAGTGGTTGCGCTCTTCCTATATCATTACCCTTTAAATTCGGAAAGGCATATTTGTGATAAAACTAGTCGATTAGCGGTGCAGTCGATAGTTTTGAGCCTTCCCCCTTGAGTTGTCCGCTTAAGGGTAGTTTTCAAACCTAGCCGAATCAGTTATGTTGTTCCCATAATGATCCTTTAAGATAGCCTTGTCCAAAGTCTATTAGGTTTCCCTAAATCCTAATGGGCATCACCACGTTCTGTGCATTCATTTGGAGAACTAGATGTTTCATGCTAATTGTTGATATTAAATATTCGAGTCTGGTAGGGGTAAGGGCCTAACCTTGTTTGCCTTGCAGAACGATGAGGCACGAAGTCCCCAGATTCAGCATGGTCACCAACATCCACCCAAGATTTCTAAGCTGGTGGGAAGATCTACATTCTAGTGACAAAACCCTCGTCAGAACATTTCTTAAAAGGGTTGAAGACTGTCAAAAGGTTAAAGGGACCGAAGGTGGACATCTAGCAAGAGAGTACCTATTGCTGGGACTTCGCGAGTTGGGAAAGCTGTTCGATGGAGCCAAGGATGCCGAATCTGGGGAAGGTCCTTCTGGGACCAAGTAGATAGGAGTTTATCTTTTTGCTTTATAAATGTAATAAGACCAATGGCCATTAGTGACTTTTATTTCCTGTTTATTTAGTGTCGATTTGGGATTCGTCTTATTTTTATCAATAAAATGAGGCATTTAGCATTTTAAGTTTTCCAAATCAATTAGTCACTAGGCCTACCTCGGGAACAACGAGGTTCCCAAATTAGGACACGCTTTATATTCCTGCACTACATGTTTAAATATTGCAATACTTTTTATGACCCTCACTAACTTGGTTACCTTTTTTTGCTTTATTTCTGTTTTGTTATTCCCCTTTCCAAAGGTTAATTTGTACACTCTGGAAACATCATCTTATTCCACGAGATCCAGGGTCCCTCCACACACTCTTCCTCTTAGTCTTGTTAAGAACAAGAACGAAAACAAGATGGAATGTTTGAACAACATCAGGCTGTTGTGTTATTCTCAAGGAGGAGGGAGAGGAAGGCCCTTCCATACCGGCTGTAAGCAGAGGGGCTCGCCTCAATAACTGGACTATCAGGACAACTAGAGCCCGACGAGCCTCGGGGTAGCAAGGCTAAAACAAGCATTATCCATTGTTTTTACTAAATGATTTTCTTTTTGCATTTTTCAATTTCCGCAATAAGATCTTCAATGTTCAAAACAATTATTCAATTTATCAAAAGCACGTTTGATTTTTCTTATGAATTAATATTTTTTTCTATTTTTTTCCTCCTTATGTCACTTATACATAATTACTATTACTTATCTTGATGATCCAATGACTGTGACATGCAATGAGACAACGCAACAAACAGATATTGATTCAGAGGAATATGACATACCTGACGAGATTGTCAAAGAAGTTGAGGACTTTGAGAACAGACCTAAGTCCAACCTGGACGAAACCAAAATTGTCAACCTGGGAGATGCAGAAAACATCAAGGAAATACGAATCAGCATTCACCTATCGCCATCTGAGAAGAAAGAATACACAGAATTTTTAAAAGAGTATGAGGACATATTCGCCTGATCGTATGACGACATGACTGGTCTGAGTACGTCTATTGTAGCTCACAAACTGCCAACCGATCCAATGTGTCCACCGATGAAGCAAAAGTTCAGAAAGTTCTAGCCAGATATGAGTCCGAAAATCAAGGAAGAAGTCACCAAGCAGATCAAAGCTAAGGTTCTCAGGGTGGTTGAGCACCCGGCATGGTTAGCCAATATCGTGCCAGTACCAAAGAAAGATGGGAAGGTCCGAGTCTATGTCGACTACCGGGATCTCAACCGGGCTAGTTCAAAAGATGACTTCCCTTTGCCGAATATACATATCCTGATTGATAATTGCGACAAGCATGAGATGTAGTCATTTTGTAGATTGTTTCGCTAGTTATCATCAGATCTGGATGGATGAAGAAGATGCTGAGAAAACGACTTTCATTACTCTGTGGGGTATGTACTGTTAATAATGTCATTTATCTTGAAGAATGCAGGGGCCACCTACATAAGGGCCATGACTACCATTTTCCTTGACATGATACACAAAGAGATAGAGGTATATGTGGATGATGTTATTATCAAATCCAAGAAGGCCACTGACCACATAGAAGATTTGAGAAAGTTTTTCAATAGACTGCGGAGGTACAACCTGAAACTAAACCCCGTAAAGTGTGCATTTAGGGTTCCTACTAGGAAGTTGCTGAAGATTATTGTGAGCTGCCGAGGAATAGAACTGGATCCATCAAAGGTCAAATCCATTCAAGAATTACGACCACCAAAGAATAAGAAAGATATGATGAGTTTCTTGGGAAGGCTGAACTACATCAGCCGATTCATAACACAGTCTACAATTATCTGTGAGCCAATCTTTAAGATGTTAAAGAAGGACGCCGCTACCAAATGGACCGATGACTGCCAAAAGGCCTTCGACAGAATCAAGGAGTACCTGTCAACACCATTAATCTTAGTTCTGCCCGAGCCAGGGAGACCTTTATTACTCTACCTTGCAGTGTTAGACGGAGCTTTCAGCTGCGTTCTGGGGCAACATGATGAAACAGGGATAAAGGGACAAGCCATCTATTATCTCAGCAAGAAGTTCACCCCGTACGAGGCCCGATATTCTCTATTGGAATGCACCTGTTGTGCTTTGACTTGGGTGGCTCAAAAGTTGAGACATTATTTCTACGCTTATACTACATATCTCATATCAAGAATGGATCCTTTGAAGTACATCTTTCAGAAGCCCATGCCCACTGGCAAGCTGGCCATGTGGCAGATCCTGTTAAGTGAGTTTGACATTGTTTACGTAACTCAGAATGCGGTCAAGGGACAATCACTGGCAGACCACCTCACTGAGAATCCCATGGATGGAGAATACGAACCCCTGAAAACATATTTTCCTGATGAAGAGGTATCATTCATATGAGAAGACATAGTAGAATCCTATGATGGTTGGAGAATGTTCTTCGATGGAGCAGCAAACTTCAAAGGAGTTGGCATAGGAGCAGTTTACATATCAGAAACTGGTCACCATTATCCAGTGTTCGCCAAGCTCAGGTTTCCCTGAACCAACAATATGGCCAAATATGAAGCTTGCATCTTAGGAGTCAAAATGATATTGACATGAACGTTCAAGAGCTGCTAGTAATTGGAGATTCAGACTTACTTATACATCAGGTACGAGAAGAATAGACAACCAAGAACTCCAGGATACTCCCGTATCTGCATCATGTACAGGAACTGAGGAAAAGGTTCACGAAGACGGAGTTCCACATGTTCCCAGAATCCAGAATGAGTTTGCTGATGCATTGGCTACCCTATCATCTATGATACAACATCCAGACAAGAATTTCATTGATCCCATTCCAGTGAAAATCCATAATCAGCCAGCTTACTGTGCCCATGTTGAAGAAGAAGCAGACAGAAAGCCTTAGTTTCATGATATCAAAGAATACTTGGCAAAAGGAGAGTACCAAGAGCTTGCAAATCCTACTCAGAAATGCACACTTCAGAGATTATCCAAACACTTCTTTAACAACGGAGGAATCCTGTATAGGAGGACTCCTGATTTGGGATTGTTAAGGTGTGTCGACGCAAAAGAAGCATCCAGGCTACTAGAGGAAATTCATGCTGGGACCTGCGGTCCACATATGAATGGTTTTATTTTAGCAAAGGAGATACTCCGGGCTGTCTACTTCTGGATAACTATGGAGACAGACTGCATCCAGTATGTCCAGAAATACTACTGCTGTCAGGTACATGCAGATATGATAAAGGTAACTCTGAGCGAGCTCCACACAACAAGCTCACCATGGCCATTCGCCACCTAGGGAATCGACGTTATTGGACCAATCAAGCCTACCGCTTCCAACAAACACAGGTTTATCCTAGTAGCCATAGACTATTTCACCAAATGGGTTGAAGCAGCATCTTATAGAGCAGTAACTAAAAAAGTCGTGGTAGACTTTGTCCGCAACCGCATTGTTTGTCGTATCGAGGTTCCAAAGTCAATAATTACTGATAACGGTTCCAACCTCAACAACGACTTGATGAAAGCTAAGTGTGAAAATTTCAAGATCAGACACAAGAATTCCGCAGTTACAGACATCAAATGAATGGAGCTGTAAAAGCCGCCAACAAGAATATCAAGAAGATATTGAGGAAAATTATAGAGAAGCATAAACAGCGGCACGAAAAGTTATCATTTGCTCTATTAGGGTATCGCACCACAGTCCGCACATCAACCAGAGCAACCCCTATATGCTGGTTTATGGTACAGAGGCTGTCATTCCCGCTTAGGTAGAAATTCCTTCCCTAAGGATCATACAAGAAGCTGAGCTTGACGACGCAGAATGGGTAAAAAATTATTATGAGCAACTAGCCCTTATAGACGAAAAGAGAATAAACGTAGTTTTCCGTGGTCAACTCTATTAGAACAGAATGTCCAGAGCCTTCAACAAAAGAGTCAAGCCAAGACAGTTCACACCGGGGCAGCTGGTGTTATAGAAAAACTTTTCGCATAAAGATGAAGCCAAAGGGAAGTTCTCTCCCAACTGCAAGGCCCATACATGGTTCACCGGGTTTTGACGGGAGGAGCCTTCATAATTGTAGAAATAGACGGAGAAGTCTAGCCAAAGCCGTTCAATTCAGACGCAGGCAAGCGTTACTATATGTAATCCTTATGTTTTCCTTATATGATGTAAATTGAACTATGCCTGACCTGATTCCCATTTAAGAGGGGATACGTAGGCAGCTCTATGGGTTCGGTCATAATTTAATAAAATTTTTATTTTCCCTCTAAATTGGAAACTGGGAGCAATTTCAGCCGATCGCCACGCAAGCAACAATTAGAAGTGTCAACCCATCAACTGGGGTAGAATTTTGAGGAGGACCCTCAAAATTCCGTAGCAAGAGAGGTTTGCAATGTCTCGAACCACGTCACAGTCGTCGGTTCATCTAAAATCTTGTTTAATTATACATTTATGTCATACTTTTAAAAAATTATGCATGTTTATTACTGAAACTGCTTTACTTAGCAACGCTACCCCAGTGATACAAACAGTATCACCAAATGAAAGCCAAGCAAAGCCAGCGGGGATACGAACTGACCTTCCCCCTCACAAAACTCACAATTTTTCTTTGGATGCAAGCACTAGGATTATGAAATCATCAAACATACTATACACCCATAAGACAAACGTTATTCAGGAATACAACTCTCAGAACCGTTGCACTTACCAACAATTGCTATCCGTACACCAGTGATGTCTCGTATGTCACAATGCTCCCAATAATCACAACGCCGCAATATGCTATCAGCTAAGAAAACTCTACGTCATTTGTTATCTTATTTCTTGTATAAGGCTAATATTCTTCCTTCCGAGGTTAAACTCTACCTCTATCTACATCTGCATTGCATAAGGTTACCATTCTGCCTTCCAACTTGCATAAGGCTACTATTCTGCCTTTCGAGGTTAAGCTCTACCTTTATCTGCATCTGCATCTACATTGCATAAGGCTACCATTCTGCCTTTCAACTTGCATAAGGCTACTATTATGCCTTCTGAGGTTAAGCTCTACCTCTATCTGCATCTGCATTGCATAAGGCTACCATTCTGCCTTTCAACTTGCATAAGGCTACTATTATGCCTTCTGAGGTTAAGCTCTACCTCTATCTGCATCTGCATTGCATAAGGCTACCATTCTGCCTTTCAACTTGCATAAGGCTACTATTATGCCTTCTGAGGTTAAGCTCTACCTCTATCTGCATCTGCATTGCATAAGGCTACCATTCTGCCTTTCAACTTGCATAAGGCTACTATTATGCCTTCTGAGGTTAAGCTCTACCTCTATCTGCATCTGCATTGCATAAGGCTACCATTCTGCCTTTCAACTTGCATAAGGCTACTATTATGCCTTCTGAGGTTAAGCTCTACCTCTATCTGCATCTGCATTGCATAAGGCTACCATTCTGCCTTTCAACTTGCATAAGGCTACTATTATGCCTTCTGAGGTTAAGCTCTACCTCTATCTGCATCTGCATTGCATAAGGCTACCATTCTGCCTTTCAACTTGCATAAGGCTACTATTATGCCTTCTGAGGTTAAGCTCTACCTCTATCTGCATCTGCATTGCATAAGGCTACCATTCTGCCTTTCAACTTGCATAAGGCTACTATTATGCCTTCTGAGGTTAAGCTCTACCTCTATCTGCATCTGCATTGCATAAGGCTACCATTCTGCCTTTCAACTTGCATAAGGCTACTATTATGCCTTCTGAGGTTAAGCTCTACCTCTATCTGCATCTGCATTGCATAAGGCTACCATTCTGCCTTTCAACTTGCATAAGGCTACTATTATGCCTTCTGAGGTTAAGCTCTACCTCTATCTGCATCTGCATTGCATAAGGCTACCATTCTGCCTTTCAACTTGCATAAGGCTACTATTATGCCTTCTGAGGTTAAGCTCTACCTCTATCTGCATCTGCATTGCATAAGGCTACCATTCTGCCTTTCAACTTGCATAAGGCTACTATTATGCCTTCTGAGGTTAAGCTCTACCTCTATCTGCATCTGCATTGCATAAGGCTACCATTCTGCCTTTCAACTTGCATAAGGCTACTATTATGCCTTCTGAGGTTAAGCTCTACCTCTATCTGCATCTGCATTGCATAAGGCTACCATTCTGCCTTTCAACTTGCATAAGGCTACTATTATGCCTTCTGAGGTTAAGCTCTACCTCTATCTGCATCTGCATTGCATAAGGCTACCATTCTGCCTTCCAACTTGCATAAGGCTACTATTCTGCCATCTGAGACTTAACACTGGCTCCATCCACATTGCACGGCTGAAAGATCGCTGCATTGCTACATCACACGACTGAAAGATCACCACATTGCTACATCGCACAGCTAAAAGATTGCCATATTGCACGACTGAAAGATCGCCACATACCACATTGCATGACTGAAAGATCGCCACATTTCTACATCGCACGGATGAAAGATTGCCACATTGCACGGCTGAAATATCACCACATCGCACGGCTGAAAGATCGCCACATACTACATTGCACAGTTGAGAGATCGCCACATGCTACTGCATCCTTCATGGGATGAAATATCGCCAACTCATCCAAAGGTGTCATCATTCGGAGGCACCATCTTCATAGCCCGAGAACACCATGTCATGTCCCGAGGATTTTGTTTCAATCTTTTGCATATCATCGTTCAAAGTCATCAAGGTTCGGAGGCCCCATCCTCATATCCCGAGAACATCATTTTATGGCTTGAAAATCCTTTATTATACACTTCATGGCCCTGGATATCATGGTCTAACAATGTCACCTTAACCGTGCAACGACAACATTCATGGTCCAGCGGGAATTTGCATCATGTCTAAATTTACGCACAATATATGATTGTATTGCTTATTTGCAGGTAAACCAGCAAGCAACAACCATTCCGGTGGGAGCGATTCCACTCCAGTGCCCGCAACCATATCAAACCTAACCATTCCCGTAAATCGTTCACTCACCCAGCCTTAGATATTGCGTCCGTTTTTGAAATATCTTCATCGGCACACTCTGTAGGTGAATAACTGAACTATATACGACCCGATTCTTGTAATACCAGGGATATGTAGGCAGCTCGAAAGCTGGGGTGCTCCGTGAATCTTCCAAAACCATTTCACTCGGTAAATATTAGCCGTCATTTCTTTACCTGAAAACTCTTTCATCCTTCCCGGGTAAAGAGGGTTACCTGTTGACACCCAATTTTTTCCTATATATTTTCAATATGCAAAATAATTTCAAAATAATGTATATATACATATATAATCATGTCCAAGCATTTTATTATTTTTTCATAATTTTTAAGGTTTTAAATTGATTTATTTCCCTTTTATTTCATCCATAAAATCCTAATAATTATTTCTAAAATTATTGTTTGGGTAATTCATCTATTGGATTTTTATATTTATGCCAAAATATGGCTAAAATAACTTTTTACATATTTTTACAAATTTATTTAGTATTTTTAAAGCTAAACTGCACATAATTGCAATATTAGCCATTTTTGAGGTTTAATTGTGTCTTATATTCATAAAATTGAGACTGGTATTTTTAAATTGTTAATTATGTGTTATAAAGCATTTTAGTATTTTTAATTTATTCTCAGAAGCCATTTACTATTTTTTATGAATTAGAAGGGGAAAATAGTGGTTATTTAAATTTTAGCCTAAATTGCTTTCAATTTAACCCCAAATCAAACCCAATTCCCCAGCCTATTTCTAATTTAACTCGACCCCTAAACCCTTTAAAACCAACCCGAACCCGGATTCCCCACCTACCCTTTTAATCTAGGTCGTTGATCAATCAGATCAACGGTCACCATCACCAATTTACCTTAATTAATCCCAAACGACCCTAAAACCCTACTATTTGTTACAATCTGCCACCTTAGAATCCCCTTCCTCTCAAACTCTTTCTGCAACACCACCTTAACCCTAGCTTCCACCACCCAAGTCTACCCTAATTCCCTTCAATCCCCACCTAATCCATGGACTCCCATGGTGATTGGAGGCGTGTACTCATCTCCTATGTCTACTGGTTACCTATTTTCGTGGTTCCATGGACAGATCTCGAAGGGATCTGGTCCAATCCCTGCTCAACTTCTATCTCTGGTCTTTTTCCGGCCACCCATGACCGCTCAAGTCAAATCCATGACTTTTCTGGCTAGATCCGCAACTTTTTCGAAAGTATTCTCACTTTCTCTAGGTTCTTTGAAACCCTAGCTTTAAGAGCTTTTTGATTTTCTTTCAGATTTGTTTTAGATCTGTGCACGTTATGAACTTCTTGATGTTTTCCAAAAGTTTTTTCGATTTCTATTCAAAGTGACTCTTCATTTTCAAATTAGGTTTTCTTAAAACTCTTCTTAAAGACCTCTTCTCCGATTTTCAGTGTTTTTTTACTATGTTTAAATGATGTGCTTATGTTTTTCTTCTATCTGGTTCATCATGTTGAAAACCTAGGTACTTTTGGGTTTTAACCGAGTTTTGAAGTTGTCTTTTATTTGTTTGTATGAATGTTTGTTTTGATTGGGTCCTTTGTGTTTGAATCATTTTCTTGCTTGACTTACCTGGTTCTGAGTTCTTACCACTTTTAACTTGACTATGGCATAAACCCTAGTTTCTTAAAAGGATTTTCCTCACTTATTATTATGAGTTCTTTATTTGTTTCTGACTTTATTTACCTGTTAAGACTGATTTCTGCACTTTGGCTTTACGACTACTTGACCTTGTTGCCTTCTATACTTCGAGTAGGTTTCTTTACTACTGAACCCTAGCTTAATCCTGCTATTGTTGTATGTTTAATTTGTTCCTTTTTGTCAATATGTTTGACCCTACATGTCTAAAATGCCTGTCCATGCTTTGCTATTTATATGTCGAAATGCAGAGTCATGTTACTTTCTTTATTGATCTTGATCTCCTCAATGTTACGACTGATTACAAAAGGTTCCCTTATAAACCCTATTTTTTACTCATTTTGTTTAAATTGATTGATTCCCTTCCTTTCATTATTGTGATATTTTTACCTTGAATCCTTTCCCAAAATTAAGCATATTTTGTACTTAAGACTTAAATATCTACCTTGTACTTTTACTACCCCCTTATATGGCAAAAAATCAATCTATCCCAAACTGAATTCTTTCCTTTATTTGACCCCGTTAGTATCCGTTCATGCCGTGATTCCCCGATTAAAAGGAAGTACTTGTGTTAATTGATTCTGATTGTGGTTATTTCCATGTTTGAGTTGAAACTTTACTTGTTACCTTATTCTTGACTCGTTTTCAAAATTATAAATACCCTACCCTCTTTTCTTTCAAACACACGAACAATTTGAGTTCAAAACACACACTTACACTCAAAACTCTCTCTCTCTACTATGACTACTTGTGCTACTACTTTTTCTAGACGGTTGAAAGCCAAGGCTAGACTGTGGAATCCTTCTTATTCTTCCTTTCTACGCTTTGCTTCTTTACTGGTATGTGCTAGTTATTTTTTTAAGCCTCAACAACAACATGTTTCTTTAATTGTTCCAGTCTCTCTCATTCTTGTCTACTTCTGCCTGTGGTTCTACGGTCAAGTTGCTTTACTCGCATGCTGTAATATGTTCCCTTTTCCCTTTGTATTAATGCCTCCCTTATGTGTGTTTTAAAGTATACCCTGTCACTTGTTGTGTACTTGCTGTCTTATGAATCCCAAACCCCCATATCCCCTCTATGTGTTTGTGTTCTTATTGGCTGGTTTGTGACCAAGCCAGCATCAGCTATTGCTATGCATGGCCAAACCAGACCCCTGCTGGGGTCATGTGCTTACATACCAGTGTATCCCCAATGTCCCTTGATCACTTTTGAATGACCACTGATTCTGTGTAGTTTTGAGTTTTACTACTACAATTGTTTCAATAACCTCTGTCACTAATTGGTTTCAAAATGGACTGTTACTGCAATTTCTTTAAATAAATCTCTTTCAACATATGTTCTGCACTTTCACTATATTCTTAGAATCTAGGTTCTACCCCTCTTGTATGAACCTTGCCTTGGGACCTCTGAGCTCCCTCTGAACTTGGACACATAAGGGTCGGCCCTTCCACACTGCACTGATTATGTTTAATTATGCAAATCGAGGTGTGAGCACTGCCTGGGAACCCTTGAGGCCCTTAGGAAACTCTAACACACCCAGATATGAGAAAGGCTTTGAAATATTGGATTTTGAGGTGGTTCACTACATAACTCAGAGAGGAAGTCAAGATCAGACTTCCTTTAGTTGTAGTTTCTTTTTTGCACTTCTTTTGTAATTCAATCATTTGGTCTATAATAATTTGTAAATAATATCGGGGTGATTAGTGAAAAGGGTGGGTAGTTGTATATTGTGGGTAAGTTGGATAGATAGCATGCCTATAGGGTCTATTTTGATTCCAAAAATGGTCTATTAGATTGCATGCCTATAGGGTTTGGTTTGGTTTAAAATAAAGTCTCCATACTTTACTTTCACACAATTAGAAACCATGTCTATAGGATCTAAATGGCTTTAATAATAGAGATAATGTCTATAGGGTCAAAATCAGCTTTATAATTAGATATCATGCCTATAGGGTGTAGAAGCAATTGAAGTTCAGCTTTCATTACAGCATGTATTCAAATTCGTCTCCCTAGAAATCATGCATATATGTCCTAAGTCAGCGTTATCGCTTAGATACCATGCCTATAAGATCTAAATAGCTATAATAGAAATCACGCCTATGGAATTTACAACTAGTTTAGTTGAAAAAGCCGTTTAGTTTACATTGTTTATTCTGAATTGGATTAGTTAATTAATACGCCGCTTCTTTAAAAAGTTTTTTAAACACTGCCTTAGATTATTAAAATTAGAAAGAATGTCTATAGGGTTTCAAGTCTCCCGTTTAAAATCAATCACTGCTCTACTGCATTCCTAATAAATACAGATATCATGCTCATAGGATATCGCTGTTACGCCTAGGCAAGCCTTATTCGAATAAAATTGGAACTGCGTTTGTTTAATTACTAATTGCTACAACCAATAGGCAGGCCTGATTTAGACTTCTTTTCTGAGTTATATAATGAATATGGTTCTGACTCAAACTCCCTGCTTTAGGATCCTTTTAAATTTCAGACTTTAATTATGTTTAAGTCATGCTATTTATATGCATTGTTTGCGGAGGTATACATGAGCCTTACAATTGTTTATATGTTCCCCTTCTAAATGTAGTCCTACTTGTTTTTATATGTCGCCTTAGCCTTTTACCTTTAAACCTAAGAGTCAGCCTAGAACCTCCCTCTTATAGGAATAGTAGTCCTAAAATTCCTCCGGGACTGATAGGAGTGGGACAGGTAATAGCATGCAATAGAGGTCGAGACCGATCATTGCTTTAATACCTTCACAGGGTGGTAAGGGTTGATATGTACATGATGACCGATGCGCTAATACCACGTGTATCTCCTTTTTCGAGGAGTGACATACCGGGTATTGCATTTATGTGACCCATATTACAAACAAACTTAGGACCCTTTTTACATTCACCAGCATGTTTAGATTATAACTCTTTTCACACTTTTGCCTTTTATTATTTTTTCAAACATTTATGTGTTTAAATTTAAAATCCCTGATTATTTGAGCCTTATTTGCTTACTTTGCTAATTGCAAAAATTCACAAAACATTGTCTGTCCAGGAACCACAATAGTGGATCCTGAGGGGTGCCTAACACCTTCCCCTTAGGATAATTTCAAGTCCTTACCCAATCTCTGATTGCCAAACATAGTTGTAGTTGAACCCTATAGGTTTCCTAACGCACCTTAAAAATCGTTAGGTGGCGACTCTTCAAAATTCTCAATTCCCAAAAGGAAATGAGTCTTTACACCCCATGAATGTCGAAAATCGTACTCCCCCCCGATGGAAGGGGAAAAAAAAAAGGGGGGGGGGGGGTGCGACAAGATTCAAGTGAGCTAAAGCTATGATCAATTTCTTAATGGTGGGTTCAATTGGGCTACATTTTTAAATAGTTAGAAGTTTCTAAAGGTTCTGAAACTTGTCGTAGGAATTAGGGAAAATACTCAATTATGGTATATATGGATAACCCTCTTCTTCTTAGAATTGAACTCTTGGTGTCCGAATAATTGGCGTGAGTTCCGAGTTGATCATACTAAATGGATTGCCTTAATGTGTTGGGTTGAAAGATTTATGTTCCATGATTGTTCTAAGTGCTTACCCTGAAATCATGCTATTTGAAAATGTGGTTATGCTCTTCAAGCCTTTCTTTTTCTTTCCCTATGTGCGCACGCCTTATATGATAACACTTAGTAATATGGATGATGATGTTGCTTGAACGAATAATAAAGGGGAACACTTAAATTATAAAATGTGTCCATGTTCCAAGAACTACTTAATAAATGAGGTTGTTTGTGTCAAGTAATGGAAGATAGAAAGAAATGTAAATGAAATGAATAATTGAAAGAGGTTATGTCACAAGTGAGATGTCTTAGCCGATCCGGCCGAGATCAAATGCCATGTTGTACAGATGGTGGAATTTATGTTGGATTTCTATTATCATTGTGAATTTGGATATGTATCACTTAGGATGGCTTAGTCGGTTTGGCCGAGATCAGACTTCGTGTAAAAACACGGTGGCATTATGGGTTATGGCACTTGCCACTAATGATTATTAACCTAAAAGAGATGGAAAGAATGAACCAGAACTATGTGATCCTTACTTGGTGATTCCTAATCCTGTGAAGTACTTGTTGCTTTTTATAACTCCCTTCTATTTGTTTCACTATTCCTTCTAATAAGAATTGTGTTTGCCTTACATAATAGTACTATCCGACAGTACTAACATCTCTTTTGCTGGGAGCGCTATATCTTTGAATGGATATAGGTGGTTCCATCGCAGATAGCGCCGACTGCAGAGAGTGGTGCTCTCTTTCTCTCCTTACAACAGTCTTGGTGAGCCCCCATTACTTACATCAGTTATGTAGTCCTTCTTTTATATAAATTTCCATATTTTGAGGTATAGCCGGGGCCTTCTTGCCGGCATTGTAATTTTAATCTTTTATATCCTTAGAGGCTCTGTAGATATTTATTTGGGTCATGTATGGGTGTCAGAGTGGTTATTGGATCACATTGTATTTTGAAACTCTTCCACTAGATTGTCAACTGTATGTACTTTTGGAAACATAATTATGGCATATAGTGTTTAAGTAAAAATGAACTAGCAACGTTTACATATTAATATAACTGATCTCTTCCCTGTTTAACAAATGGTGATGGGTTCCCTTTCCGGATCATGAATGAGTCAGGTAGGAAAGACTGAACAGGCTTGCTCGTCCGAGTTCACTCGGTCGTGCGTCGGTCGCACTCCCCGAGGTTGGGGCTGACAACCTCCTTGTGCGCACATTTGCATCACCAACTGGTACACCCATTCTAATAATCCCTCTGCGAATCTGAAGTTATTTTCTCCCATTCCTCCAATGTTGCACCGCAGACCGATGATAACATAGAAGACTCTAAGTCTTTTTCATAATCCACTACAAAAGCTCAATACTTAACCATACCACGGACTCGAAATCCTTAGGCACCGCACTTAAAACTTGAACCCACTAGGACCGTTGTTGAAAGTCACCCACTCTAACTTGGTCCCGAATATAATCAACTCCAAGGATCTGCCAGCACATAGACACCCTCTTAAAGAAGAACCCGGCTGAATTGCTTTTCTTGTACATCACATCTACACAAAGCATAAACTCTGAATGTTCCCAAAACCTGAGCATGAATCGATAAGGCCAAGTATAGCACTCATTCCTCAAATCCTTTGCTTGAATTACCACTGATATTTTCTTTCCTTATTCGTAATAACCTACCAATACACCGATAACCAGGAACCTCACATGTTGACAACCACGCAATCCAATCGTAGATGGTGGGGCCCCCCACTTAGCTTGGAGCTACAATTACGTAACCCTGGAACCTACCAAGATTCTTTCTTCCCCATTGACATCAACTGAGAGTCCAATAATATATTCCAAACTCGAAGTCATGTTGCATCCAAATAAATTTTTATGGTACTACTCACTGTCCACCATGATTCCCAAATTTCTCTAAACTTTCCTCAAGGCATGTGGTACTACAAAAAGGGGCTTTAACGACACTAAAAATGCCTTTAGCGGCAATAAAAATAGCCGTTATATCCTTCACCAGCTAATGGTATTTAGCCGGCAATGCGGGGGTCGGCAAAGCCTTTGGCGGCCATTCTCATAAAAGTTAGTCAGTGTGATTTACTGCCGCTAAATATTGTTAGTTTTACCGGCAATTATTTGCGGCAATAATTTTGGCCGGTAAATTGAATCCATAACAAAATAACTATGCTCTTTTAGTGTCAATTTTTATAGTCGATAAATTGAATTAAATTGCCGCTAAAAGTCAGTAGTTTTAACGACAAATTTTTGTCGCAATTAGATGACCACTGTATCCTTCCTGTAAATATCTTATTTTGATCTTTTAAAGTCTATTTTAATGGCATGTAAATTCAACTAAATGTCGCTAAAAAGAATACCTCTTGGTGAAAACAAAGGTACGCAAATGCTAGAAAATATATTACTATCAATTCGTAAAACAAAATATATCTCATTGAATCTAAACAATCCATGGAAGTACTAATCCAAAACATTAATGTCACAACTTTTATATTAAACTTATATTGATTGAACCGATATAACTAATCCTATCAAACAATATCATCAAATAGTTTCAGCAACTCTTTATCGTATTGCAATCTTCCACGAGCGAAACAAATGACCTGAAAAAAATAAAATAAATGTGTCAAAACATGGAAAGTAATGTATAGAACATCATGAGTCTACACATCTAAATAAATTGTGAATTCTCAAAACAATGTGAACAATAAGGCTGCATGCGAACTAGGGTACCTAATTCATCATGGTTGAAGATATTGAAGTGTAGTTTCTGGTAAGACAAATTATTCTTAAGTTGAGGCTCCTAGCATCAAGTTATAGTATTGGAATACAACAAAAACATTTTGTCTATGAAAAAATAAAGGATGATAAAAGAAAGATAAAAGAGTAAACTAATGTGGCAAATGAAATTTGTAGTATTAGAATATAACTTAGATGTAACATTGTGGAAAAAATAAAGAGCTAACATCTAACAAGAATTCAAGATGCTACCATTTCATATAAATAATACTTGTCTGCCATAGATTTACATGTTGAGTTGATTATATACTTTTGAAGTGAACAATGTGAGTGTTGTTAATCTCATCTTTTTGATATAATTTGTACACTTCCATCTTATAAGTATGGAAAATGAGTGCATTAACATGAGGAAGAAGATGATGAATCTGCAAATCAACTTATAAGAAAATCATTTCCATGAATTCAGCGAAGGAAAACTTTACTTAGCACTTCAAGAGATTATACAACATCAGCAGAGGCAAGTTACTGATATTAGTCCCTATAGCATAGTAAAAAGATCATTTTATTCAATTGGACATGGAAGGTGAGAGTTTTCAGCAAAAAACATTCTCAAAAGTATGACCCAAACCAAAGGTATATCCTTCTATTATTATAGTAGATTGGATTTAAATTTTAACAACAGAACATCTAATGTCAATCCTGAATATGTATTTATCAGCTTGATTTAGTCTAATATTGAGACACGATATAAAAGAGGTATTAAGGAAAATACCATTCTTTTTACTAGTGAATATACTCATTATCATAAATATAACGTACTTGAATGCATGGAAACATGCACAAATCTTTGCACCATTGAACAAGTGAATGCTCCATCAGGTGTAAGTATTCCCTAATAAGTTTTCCACAAGTTTGTTTTCTTCTATATGGAACTCAAGAATAGCAATTGTCTTTTCTAGCCGTTGGTTCCGATTATCTATTAGTAATTTAGGCTCACGAAACTATGATTATATAGTCTGTACCTAAAATAATGAGTCATTTTTAGTAACTGTGGAGGAAGAAGACATGTAACTACAACACCATAATAACTATTGCAACTGTGTAACTTAAAGAACAAGAATTCATTAAAATAAAGAACATATGGTTCGGAGATCTAGTTAAACACAGAGCCGAATACAATTAAATAAAAATATCCTAACTTCTAAGTATATCTCCTGCCTACCATCATCTGCAATACAAAGTAGCAGTATATTGTAAATAAAACAGAGGCAGTTAATGTGACAATAAATTACTCTACATGTTATTACCTAAAAATAGGAGTTGTGCTGTCTAGAATCTGCATCCACTTCACAACATAGGCTAAGGACCTGTTGAGATATACCATGGGAACTTAAAATAGCAAAAAGTAAAGTGTCACGACCAAAATCCACTAAGGGTCGTGGTGGCGCCGGACACCTCTGTCAGGCCAGCCAACTAAATTGTCATGACCAAAATCCCAAACCCGGTCGTGATGGCACCTCTCGTGAGGACAAGGCCTGCCAAAAGAACAACAATGCCCCTTTTTAACAGTTAATAAACATAAATGAATGAATAATACGACTTAACGACAATAATAACCGGTATTTACAATCCAACACAACCCGACCGGGGTGTCACAAGCCACGAGCATCTAAAGAAGACTGAACACGGCTGCTGGGCCAATAATAATATACAGAGTAAAATCTGGAATCAAAAGATGAAGTCCGGTGCCGCGAACGCTGGCGGTCACCTTGCCCACTACAGTAGTAATACCTTCAATCAGCTATTAACCCGCTTCCGGGTGAACAATACCCGCAACTGCATGCGAGGTTCGGGGAGTAAAGTGAGTACTCCAGCTCAATGAGTAATAAGAGTAAATAATAACTGAGCGGTAAGAAAACACGTAAAGCACTCCATCATGCTTTATAGGACAGTACGACCCTTGAGAAAACAGTAAATCCATGAAAATCCTTTAGAAAATATCTGGCTCAGTTAAAAAACTCGTTTGAAAATATCCTTTTCCCAACAGTCAAGAAATTGAATGCACAATCAGATAGTGCAAGTCCGTAAATAAGTCAGCCCCTCGGGCATAACACTCCATTAAGAAATAACACCAGGGTATCTGGTAACAGTGCAAGAAATAGCATGGATGCCAATGATATGAGAGTGCTGAATGTCATGCCACGTAGTACAAACAGGAACCAATGCATGAATGCAATGCAATGCACATGACCGTTGCAGCATGCAACCCGATCCATTTGGGTACCCGCGCTCACTGTGGGGGTTCAGACTCCGGAGGGGCTCCTACAGCCCAAGCGCAATATCAATATCACACCGCTGCGGTGCGCAGCCCTATCCATGCTCAATCCAGAGATACACATATAACACTGCTGCGGTGTGCAGCCCGATCCATGCTCAGTCCAGAAATGCACATAAGCCACCAGGGCAATATTCAAATAACAGTTCTCAGTTCCGAACGTTAAAATATGTAGTTTAAGTTTTAAAAACCTTAGAAGTATGACTGGACATTTCAAAACAGTGTTTAACTCAGGACTGAAATCATTTAACATGCCAAGTATTATGGAAACAGTGATAATAATCCCTAAAGGATTCAATCAGTTGGCACGAGGCCCAATCACGACAATTAATCTATTTTTATAAGGATATCAACTAAGCTTCAATCAATTAGGTAGTTATTTCATTAAGCGGGATGCAACAAGTTACAATCCCCAACGGTGCTCTACCCCACGCCCGTTATCCGGCGTGCAAGTCACCTCAATACACCACTATGATGTGCAAATTCGGGGTTTCAAACCCTCAGGATATCATTTACAAGTATCACTCACCTCGAACCGGTGAAATCTCTAGCTCGCGACCCCTTTGACCCTCAAACCGTCCTCCACGCGTGTCGTATCTAACGAAAAAGAGAGCGAATACATCATAATATGCTAAGGGAACAATACCCAATCGAAAACAATCGAGAAATAGCAAAAATCTCGAAACTAGCAAAACCCGAGCCCCGGGCCCACTTCTCGAAAAATTACAAAACTTACATTACCAGATTCCTCGTCTCGCAACGAGTTCATACGTACCAAGAACTCCCAAATCCGAGCTCAAATGACCTATCAAATTCCAATTTGAAATATCAAAAACTCAAGTCCTAGCTTCACCCTCTTTTGATGAATTTCAACCCATTTTCATGTTAAATCTAACAAAATCTCGTGTATTTAGGCCAAAGAACTTACCTCCAATCGATTCTCAGTGAAAACCCTAAAAAATTCTCGCCCAAAGCTCTCCAAGTAGTTGAAAAATGGTAGAAACTACCTCTTGCTCGCGGATGAAATATGTCATTTAAAACCCTTCTGACCACAGCAACTTTCGCTTCTGCGGCCACACAACCGCTTCTGCAGTTACCGCTCTTGCGGTCTCTTTCTGCTTCTGTGGACTTCCACTTAAGGGGCATGACCGCTTCTGCGGTCCAAAACTCGCACCCGCGATACCGCTCCTGCGGTCAAGGCTTCCGCTTATGCGGAACCAGCCCTGAGCTCGAATTACGCTTTTGCACCTGCCCATCCACTTCCGCGATACTGCACCTGCGGTCTCAAAACCGCAGGTGCGAAAACACCAGATACCAGCAACCTTCAGCAACACACAAGTCCAATTTTCTTCCAGTTGGCCATCCGGAATAACCTCGAGGCCCCCGGGACCTCAACCAAAAGCACTAACATATCCTAAAACATCATACGAACTTGTTCCAATCATCAAAACACATCATACAACACTAAAACCATCAATTCACATCGGATTCAAGCTTAAGTTTCTTCAAAACTTCCGAAATGCGCATTCGATCAAAAACCCAACCAAACGATGTCCGAATGACCTAAAAATTTGTACACATTTCCAAAATCACCCAACGAAGCTACTGCAACTCTCGGAACTCCATTCCGATGCTCGGATCAAAATCTCACCTATCAACCGGAATTTGCCAAAATTCTAACTTCGCTAATTCAAGCCTAATTCTACACCGGACCTCCAAAATCAATTCTGATCACGCTCCTAAGTCACAAATCATCCCCCAAAGCTAACCAAATCGCCAAAAATCACATTCGAGCCCTCTAACTAATAAGTCAACGTCCCGTTGACTTTTTCAACTTAAGCTTTCCTTAAAGAGACTAAGTGTCCCATTTTTTATCAAAACCATCCCAAATCAACTCTCACACACCATATACCGATAATGAAATATGAAGAAGCAATAAATGGGGAAAATAGAGCAGCAACACATAAGACGACGGGTCAGGTCGTCACATCCTCCCCAACATAAACAAATGCTCGTCCTCGAGCGTACCCAGAGTTGTCCTAGAAGCCAACCAACAGTTAAATGACCTTACCAAGCATATACCCGGGGTGATCCCACGTCACCCTGTCTCTTATAGGTCCGATAATACAACACAGCTGAAATTACCCACACCTGCAACCTCAGGTGAAATCATACAATATACCACACAATCCAACACTCGAAACGATAGTCTCTATTCACAGCAGTTGCCCACAATACCCAAATACTGATAGAAACCTCTTATTTGCTAAAGTCTTATTCCAACACTTTCATATACTGCCAACCATAAATAAAATACGCGATAAACTGTAACCATTCCTCAGATAACCCATACACGAAGCCACTTCCTTCTTGACTAATACCACACAGATTTCTGGGCCGAACCTCGATATTATCCTTCTAACAAGTTGAGATCAAATCTGTTCGTATTCATTAATGACTCCAACGATCACCTCGAATCCAACATACAATTCTGGTGATATGACACCTCAACACCGGCCTAAGCCACACTTGCATAATACGCGGACCAATAAGAAACGGTCTGAACATACTCGAATCATGACAAATAACTCAACCGAAAGAGCTGTACCTCAAGCTCATCAGTACTGTCACAACACAAAGCTGAGACCCCGTCTCACATTATAGAAATAGAGTACCTGAATCCTCCTTGAAAGGTCATAACTTCACGTGGCCTTGCCACAACGCGCGATCCTATC